>JACXGI010010630.1:0-27122 GCA_016801175.1 Esox masquinongy
TGCATGGAGGAATGGGCCAAAATACCAGCAACAGTGTGTGAAAACCTTGTGAAGACTTACAGAAAACGTTTGACCTCTGTCATTGCCAACAAAGGGTATATAACAAAGTATTGAGATTAACTTTTGTTATTGACCAAATACTTATTTTCCACCATAATTTACCAATAAATTCATTAAAAATCCTACAATGTGATTTTCTAGATTTTTTTTTTCATTTTGTCTCTCATAATTGTTGGCCTCTCTCATCTTTTTAAGTGGGAGAACTTGCACAATTGGTGGCTAACTAAATACTTTTTTGCCCCACTGTATACACTATTTCCAATGAGTCATGGGTCGTAAGTAATGAGTTATTAACATGGTTAGTAAAGTTATTGTGTGTGCAATATACAGTGGATATAAAAAGTCTACACACCCCTGGTTCAAATGCCAGGTTCTTGTGATGTAAAAGAATGAGACAAAGAGAAATCATGTCAGAACTTTTTCCACCTTTAATGTGACCTATAACATGAACAATTCAATTGAAAAACAAACTGAAGTCTTTGAGGGGGAAAAATAAAAAATAAAAAACTCACAATAACCTGGTTGCATAAGTGTGTACACCCTTAAACTAATACTTTGTTGAAGCACCTTTTGATTTTATTACAGCACTCAGTCTTTTTGGGTAGGAGTCTATTAGCATGGCACATCTTGATGTGGCAATATTTGCCCACTCATCTTTGCAAAAGCACTCCAAATCTGTCAGATTGCGAGGACATCTGTGCACAGCCCTCTTCAGAGCACCCCACAGATGTTTAATTGGATTCAGGTCTGGGCTCTGGCTGGGCCATTCCAAAACGTTAATCTTCTTCTGGTGAAGCCATGCTTTTGTGGATTTGGATGGGTGCTTTGGGTCGTTGTCATGCTGAAAGGTGAACTTCCTCTTCATCTTCAGCTTTCTAACGGACGCCTGAAGGTTTTGTGCCAAAATTGCCTGGTATTTGGAACTGTTCATAATTCCCTCCACCCTGACTAAGGCCCCGGTTCCAGCTGAAGAAAAACAGCCCCAAAGCATGATGCTGCCACCATCATGCTTCACTGTGGGTACCGTGTTCTTTGGGTGATGTGCAGTGTTTTTTTTGCGCCAAACATACCTTTTGGAATTATGGCCAAAAAGTTCAACCTTAGTTTCATCAGACCATAACACATTTTCCCACATGCTTTTGGGGGAGATTGTTGTCACATGTAGCACACAGCCAGTACTTGCCAGAAATTCCTGCAGTTCCTTTAATGTTGCTGTAGGCCTCTTGAAAGCCTCCCTGACCAGTTTTCTTCTCGTCTTTTCATCAATTTTGGAGGGACGTCCAGTTCTTGGTAATGTCTCTGTTGTGCCATATTTTCTCCACTTGATGATGACTGTCTTCACTGTGTTCCATGGTATATCTAATGCTTTGGAATTTCATTTATACCCTTCTCCTGACTGATATGTTTCAACAATGAGATCCCTTTCATGCTTTGGAAGCTCTCTACGGACCATGGCTTTTGAAAAATGTCAGGAAAATCCTACTAGAACAGCTGAACTTTATTTGTGATTAATCAGAGTCACTTTAAATGATGGCAGGTGTGTAATGACTTCTATTTAACATGAGTTTGATTATGATTGGTTGGAACACAGCCACATCCCCAGTTATAAGAGGGTGTGCACACTTATGCAACCAGGTTATTGTAAGGTTTTTATTTTTCAATTTTCCCCCTCAGTTTGTTTTTCAATTGAATTGTTCACATTATAGGTCACATTAAAAGTGGAAAAAGTTCTGACATGATTTATCTTTGTCTCATTCTTTTACATCACAAAAACCTGGCATTTTAACAGGGGCGTGTAGACTTTTTATATCCACTGTAACACACACACACACACATATAAATGTACAGACATTTACATACAGTACCAGGCAAAAGTATATTATACTTACAGACTGGTTGTGCTCGTGTCAACCAGGTACAAATCTAGTAATGACCAGAAATGAAAACATTTTGAATATTGTTACTATGATATAATAATCCATTTGACACTAATAGTCCCATTTTCTCCTTATGAAATCAAACTTTGACTCTAACGAGCTATTCCACATTCTCTAACAGATCTGTTCTCATTTGACACGTTAAATTGAAAGCATCAAATAGTGTTAATATGTCATTTTGTTCAATTTTCATTTAAAACTGATTACAGTTTATCATATTTGCAATCAATCTACACACAATACCCCACAATCACAAAGCAAAAACACTTTTTGAAATGTGTGCATATTTATTGAAAATGAAAAGCTGATATATCTCATGTACATAAATATTTATCCCCTTTTCAATGACTCTCCAAATTGAGCTCAGATGCATCCTGTGTCCTTCGATCATATCAGAGCAAAACCAAACCATAAAGTCCAAAGAACTCTCCCTAAACCATAGAGATTATTATGTTGAGGCATAGACAAAGGGAAGATAATAAAACATTGCCAAAGCATTAAATGTTCCCAGAAGCACAGTGTCACGGTAAAGGTGGTGTGCGGGAGAGCAACCAGGTGCAGGCATTCTCATGTTCGGCGGTTTTTATTACAAACAAACCAAAAAAACCAAACAACGAACGGAAACGATACGCTAAACTGAATTAAATGAAAATGCGCAACAAGCGACTTATAACAAAACATTCAAACAGTAGCAAGCAAACACTAACCAAAAAACACGAAGACAAGCAACAATGATCCACAAATGCGAGGAGCAGAGGGGAAACATTTAAACACTTACAAACGATGTGATGGGGACCTGGTGTGCATGATTGGAGACCTGTGACAGAGACAAGTCCGGGATGCGTTTGTGAGTGATGGGAACTGCAAGTGCACGGAACGGTGGCGCTGCTGCTCACCGTACCATGACACACAGTGGGATCCATCATTGTAAAACAGAAAACGTTTGGAACCACCAGGACTCTTCCTAGAGCTTGCAATCCAGCCAAATAAATTAACTAGGCAAGAAGGGGATTGGGTAATAGATGAATAGGGTAAATTTGTATTTAATTGTTATATCCTACAGTCACATGTTTAGTCTAGTAGAGTACTTGGTATGTATGCCTGTTTGCCAACACACTTTCTGCAATGACGGTACTTATTTAAATTGTGTAAGAGAATAAGGCATTATAATTTATTGTGGCAGTTAGACGGTGCAGCAGACCCATCCGGCACATGAGTACCAAGCAATCAGACACAAGCACGGATACATGTGGGGATAATTGCTTGTCTCCTTTACGCCTATAAAGCAGATGACCCTTCTCAGTTCGTGGAGGAACCCGGGGACTGACAACATGAGGATAATACACAGCGAGAGTGAAACAAACTCCCTACCTTCTACTGTACCACTGAGCGAATGGAGAGAAGAAACCTATGCGGACGGACAGTACTTTCTGTAATTGTTATTTTATACTTGTATAGAAGCGCTCAATTATACTCATACTATGGTGTCACCCAATAGTGAAGCAGTAATACAGCTCCGGAAAGAATTAAGACACTACTGCACCTTTTTCTTTCTTTTCCAAAAAAAGTTGAAAAGGAAGGTTTTGAGTGAGGAACAGAAGGAATAAAATTAAGAGACCACTGCAAATTCAACGCTTCTGTCCCGCACTCAAAACCTTCCTTTTCGACTTTTTTGGAAAGGAAAGAAAAAGGTGCAGTGGTCTCTTAATTTTTTCCGGAGCTGTATATAACATTCTGTCTGAAAAAGAAAACTTTATTTCATACAACAGCCTAGAAGGCTGTTTTGTTTAATTTGGGACGCAATATAAAATAGATCTGTTTTCATCCAAATGTTATCACATTTCTGTTTCATTGTTTTTATCATTAGCAAAGAGTAAGTATTCAGACTCTTGATTATCTTTGGACTTTTCAGAAGGAGGCCAGATAGACTCCATATAGTCTTTTTAGGGATAATGGAAATAACCTGGTGCTAGGCACTTTTTCTTATATTGATTCTGTGGTCAGTGAGCCATTATTTGTTGGACGGGAGGAATACTTTGATCATTGTCCAGCTGGACGATCCAAAGATGGCCCAGTTTTGATTTAAATTTGTGTGTTCTCTGAACCTTTCCATGTTTATAGATTAATGGAGTTAGGGATGTGTGTTATCTCATTATGTACACCCCAGTGAAACAGGAAGTCATGGATGACTACTGAATAGTTCCTAATAACCTACATGAATTTGAAAATCTATATTTACAAACACACATAAATATGTGTATATATATACAGCTACATAAATATGTATATGTATATATATATATATATATATATATATATATATAGCTCGGGAAAAAATTACGAGACCTCCGCACCTTTTTCTTTCCTTTCCAAAAAAGCTGAAAGGGAAAGTTTTGAGAGAGGAACATAAGCGTTCAATTTGCAGTGGTCTCTTAATTTTAACCCTTCTTTTCCTCACTCAAAACCTTCCTTTTCGACATTTTTGGAAAGGAAAGAAAAAGGTGCAGTGGTCTCTTAATTATTTCCGGAGCTGTATATATATTGAGTCAATAAACAACAATGACATTATTTTCATACTGTAGCTTTTTTGGTTGTCTTTACCAAGGGTGACAATTATTGTGGAGGGCATTGTATCTCTCTGTGTGTCCCTATGTACAGTTTATTTTTGACCATTCTCTGTCTTCCTCCCTCTCTCTAAGTTAGTTACTCTGTTAGTGACTTTCAAAGTGAATACAACCAAAAGTAAGTAAATACATTTTATGTGGCCCATTTTCACTATGTCTGTGAGTTAAAAACAATGTATTTTTCATATTTAAACAAAGCATTATTTCAAATTTTTGATAACAGAGAAATGTGCTTTTTGCAATTTGATGACTCATTTAGGATATTTTGTGAAATTATATTGTAAGGGTATTATATAAGGAGACTCTGTAATTGTCCTTCTGTGCATCTTGAATTTAGTTCTACCTTTTACACCACTGTAGTATGGGTATGCGAGAGTGGTTCCAAAGATGTACCACTTCCCAGTAAGAAATCGTTGGCAGTGTGTCGGTGTTTTGCCGCTGGCTTTAATACCCTACAGCCAGCGGGCCGCCAGCTTTTGCCGCTTTACTCCTGATCTTAATTTGCATCAGCTAATTTGCATCTCTGGCGGCTTTTCACCAGCGGCCGGACAGCTTTACGCCGGCGGCTAGCTGCCGAAGTGAGGGCATGCACTGTGACCTGCTGTGCCTATCTGCTTATGTGTAGTCTTGCCATTTTCTTCCAGCAGTTTCTATAAATACTGAATCTTATCTACTGTTTCACCTTTGTGACCTCATATAAGTACCGCTAATTAGGTGTATGGCTTTACCTGATTGTATTTTTGTTGGTGCTATCTAGCTAAAAATCAAGTAACGCAGTTCAATAAAGAATCGAGTGCCTGTTAGCTTTTTTTGCAATCTAAACATTTAGCTAACGGTAGCTGCTAATGCATGTGCATAAGCTACTCTGTCAGTGTCGTCATCGCTACTGTCCATTTTGCAGATGGCTGGTAAAGTCAGAGCTGCCATTTTTTGGGATAAAAAGCACTATAACGTTTAAATTTCTTAATCGATTTCAACCCTTGAATATAGAACTACTATTTTTAATCAGTTGGTTGAGAAATATGTTACAAATGTTATAGTGTGTTTGTCCCCATTAATTTACTTCTACACACATCAGTCTGTTTGTTTGGTGACATTATTAACACGTTTATTTTTATACAGATAGGATTTTCTAGTGATGCTGAGTTACAGGAGTAAAAGGAGGAGAATATTAAAGGGTGTTCAAAAGGACTTAAAGGAATTAGCAGCTGCTTATGCTGCTTTGCCAGGTGCTGTTCCAAACTACTCCACTAGTAGGGTTACCACCTTCAATGTGGAAAAATAAGGGACACCTTGCCAGCGGCCCCAAGCCTGGGAGAGAGAAAAGCTGGGGAGTTTAGGGGGCATCCCCGATGAGGTTTTGAGTGTCAGACACTTCATTTCCTGCATTCTGGTGAATTTTTATGCACCCATTTGTGCTTTTTATGCATCAATTTCAATGTCCTCTGCTACTCTCAATATGAATGTCATGGAAATAGAGTCAATAAGAGTAAATAACAGTTGCATCAATTATATTAAAGAATAAAACATCAGATCATAGACAGGCAAGAAGTTTGGTCTTTCAAAATAAACTATTTGGTATATTTGGAAGAAGCAAGAACCCACCCTCCAGGAAGGATGGGGTAGCCTAGCTTTTTCTGTTGCTGCTCCAATGCCACATGAAGTCCGGTTCCACCATTGACAACTTTAAATCAAATTTAAAGACCCACTTTTTTTCTCTTGCTTTTAGTTCAGTCTGAGGTTGTCTCTTGGTTTTGGTCAAGTCCACTCTACTTATTTTGAATGTCCTCATACTGTGATTTAATCTGTTGTTGGTTTTATTCAATTTCACTTAACTTATTGTATTACTTTGATCTTGATTTTATCATTTTAGTTGTCTTAAGTGTTTTCCATTTTAGGCTTGCCCTCTATGTAATACATGTGCTATTGTATTATATTATGTATTGTTGCCTTTTATCTATTGTTGCTTTAATCAAGTATACAGAACCAGCGGCATGGAGGGCATTGCCCCCCAGCGAGAATGCTTTCCACCCCAAAAATAGTTTGGGTAATATGCT
This sequence comes from Esox masquinongy, assembly GCA_016801175.1. Classification (NCBI taxonomy): domain Eukaryota; kingdom Metazoa; phylum Chordata; class Actinopteri; order Esociformes; family Esocidae; genus Esox; species Esox masquinongy. The sequence goes on from JACXGI010010630.1 coordinate 6,679, forward strand.
TCCTAATACTGTACTTCACTAATTACTGTAGTGAATGTAGGCTAGCCCTCTTGCCTTCATCTGCAAATGCGATCGAAGATGTGCTTTACATCACTAAGCTACAAAGAATGTGTAACTACTATAGTTACTAAAAGCTTTCGAATTTCATTGACAGCTGTGTATTTTGCTAGTGTACAGCTTCAGCAGGCCATGTAGGCAAAAATTATTTGCTTTCCATCCCTCGTGCTGAAGTTACTATTCTATGTTGATTTGTAGGATAAACGTGCCCGCCCATGGAAATCAAAGGCCTGTCTAACACGTTTGTTCTAGCGCCTGCACGTATAGGATGTTAATCCATCTGCCTCGACTGTAAAGCACTTTGGGTCAACTCCTGTTGTTTTTAAATGTGCTAAATAAATAAAAGTGACTTGACTTTCCACCAAGTGAAATATCGGTTACATTTCTCTCACACGTACACACAGAGCTGGCACGTGCAGAGCGGGCGAGTCTTCTACCTACAGGACTGGCAACTTGTGTATCTGAGTGAACTGCACTTCTAAATGTTACCACGAGTCTGAGTCTCCGTAACCAGGGCAATGATGATGTTGAATGACAGACAACACACCTGTCATTCTGAATTACTACTACTTACTACTATGTCTCATGAAACTCATTTGGTTTTATTATTTTTCATGTCAGTCCAAGCTTGTGAAAATGTAGTGCATGCATTAGAGTAGGATGTGCACTAAAATATGGGACAAATCGCGCCCCGTATAGATTCTGTAAGGGACAGTGGATTTTATTTTTCAATACGGGACTATCCCGTATTATACGGGACGGGTGGAAACCCTATCCACTAGTGTGCACACTGACAGTAGAAGTGAAGAGAATATTGATGCAAGGGATGGACAAACTACAGCTCCTGTGCCACAGGCAACGACTGACCAGGTAGGATGTGAGTCCAAGCACAGAGGAAGACAGTGAAGATGAAGAGTAGGACTGGAGGACCAAATTGGCAGAATGGGCAGTTGACAACAGGATAGCCCACAACGCACTTTCACAACTACTCAAGATTCTCGCCAAGGACTACACAGGCCTGCTTATACACCGAGAACCCTTGTGTAGACAAAGACTGAAGTGAAAACAACTGAACTCTCGGGTGGCACATACCACCACTCTGGAATTGAGCATGGAATACTCACCCAACTGTTAGAACTAGAAGACTTGCAGTCATTGAAGCCAGTATCGGTCCAAATCTACGTGGATGGCCTCCCACTTTACAAAAGTTTAAACGCCCAGTTTTGGCCAATACTTGGATTGATGGACAAACACAAGGAAACTGTCCAGCAAAACAAGTTCCCATTTCTCACTGGGATTTACTTTGGGAAGAAGAAGTACTACAGTTTACAGTTTTTGCATCCCATTGTTGCGGAGGCACAGCAGCCTCCGCAATTGAGTTTGAAGGGACATGGCTACCTTTCTGTATATATGCTTTCATCTGTGACACCCCAACATGTGCACTTGTGAAAAATGTTAAGGGCCATAGTGGATACTATAGATGTGACAAGTGCACCCAACGCTGGGAGTACTATCTTAAGAGAATGACTTTCCATCAAATGGATGCAATTCTGAGATCTGACATTGCAGTCCCAGATGGACTGCAATGTCCCTGCAATGTCCCAGACATTGCAGTCCCTCTCTGAAGACAGCCATCTGTGTGGATAAACAACAGGCGATTGGCACTGTGTCACATGCATCTGGTGTGCCTAGGAGTGACCAGGAAACTGTTGCATCTGTGGCTAAAGGGACCACTGGCTGGAAGATTGGTGCCCTCTGTAGTAAAGGAGATCTCCCAGGTTCTTTTGACCCTCAGAGCTTATGTTGAATCCATGTGAATTTAACAGAAAGCCAAGGCCAATGGATGAAGTTGAGCGCTGGAAAGCTACCGAATTCATACAATTCCTCCTCTCCACTAGACCAGTCAGCCTGAATGGGTTTGTATCAACTGCATTGTACAACAACTTCATGCTTCTAACAGTCGCCATGACAATTCTGTTGAGTGTCCCTGTGTGCAGATCATGCGGACTATGCCCACAGCCTCTTGGTTGTTTTCGTTGACTACTGCAACAAATGTTATGGACAGGAACAACTGTCCTACAACATGCATGGATTGGTGCACCACAGCCAAGAAGCCAAGTTGTATGGCCCCCTCGACAGCATCTCGTTTCCCTTTTGAGTACTTTCTTGGTCAAATGAAGAGTCTTCTATGCAAGCCTATGCACTCACTGGAGCAGGTTGTTCGTCGGCTGTCAGAGAAGAAACAGCACAGACCCAACACCTCTAAAACAAGATCTCTGAGGGAGCACAACAACGGACCACTCGTTAAAGGACTAGCAGTGGCACAGCAATTTGAGGAGTTATAATTTGAAAACTTCATTGTAAAAAGGTCAGAAGGAGACAACTGTGTCTTGCTGCAAAGCATGGACATTGCAGTTGTGCAGAATGTGGTCACTGATGAAGTTGGCAACACATTCATAATTGACAAGAGGTTCAGAAAAATAACAGATTTTTTCGCATATCCATTGCCGTCTTCAAAGATTTTCACATTTATGGATTATGAGATCATCTTTACTTCACCGAAACTACTGATGTGCTAAAGAAGTACACTCTTCTTCCTTGCCAAGATGGATATGTTGGCTTTCCATTGAGCCATTTGTAGTTTTGGACCTCAACCTTGTAGCTTCCAGAATGCAGCTACTAGACTGTTGACTGATACCTGAAATAGGGACCACATCTATTGTACCACTTTTGCTCTTGTACTGATTTTATTTGTATTAACCTTATTTTAATATTGTTAAGTTGAGTTTTGGTCAACAATGGTAGTTTATATATAAAATAGACTTTGACTTACACACTACTGCTTGTGAAAAGGATTAGAAAATGGCCTTGAATGTAAAACAGACACCCCATCCAATTTTGCATTAGCTAGCATTTTCAGAGCTAGTATGTTCATACCCTCTCAAGTAAGCCCCACACACCCACAAGCAGATCACCACCGGGCCCTTCACACATGTTAGATGTATTGATGAGTAAAGTAGCCAGCTAAGCGAATTGATCACCTTTATGTAAGCAAGCAAGTTTATTTATATAGCACAATTCATACATAGAAGCAATTCAATGAGCATTACAAAGAAAAAGAAAAAATATAAAAATACAATAGCATAAAAACTTATACTCAAATGAAAACATGAAAACAACATCATAATAATAAAACATAGAATAAGAAAATAGAAATAGAATAAAGCCAGTACAAAGTTTTGAGAAGCGGAGTGATATGGTTTTAGGGCCCGAGCCATATATATATATGGCCATATATATTTGAGTATCATCGGCATAGCTACGGTAGTTAATGTTGTTGTCCTGTAGAATTTGACCCAGAGGTAGCATACAGAGATTGAACAAAAGCGGTCTGAGAACTGATCCCTGGGGAATTTTGCATGTCATAGCCACCCTATCAGATTCATGATTACCAATGGTGACAAAGTAACTCCGGCCATCTAGATAAGATCTGAACCAATTAAGGACTGTCACGGAGAGTCCTGCCCAATTTTCCAGCCTATCTAGAAGTGCTCTATGATCTACAGTGTCAAATGCTGCACTGAGATCTAATAGAACCAGACCTGTTGTCTTATTGGAATCAGTATTCAGCCATATACCATTTAAAACTTTTATCAGGGCTGTTTCAGTACTGTGGTGAGGTCGGAAGCCTGACTGAAATTTGAAGAGACCGCTTGAGTTCACAAAATTGCTGAGTTGATTGAAGACAACCTCAATGATCTTGGCTATTAAAGGAAGATTTGATACAGGCCTATAGTTGTTCAATATAGATGCATCCAGGGTTCTTTTTATTAACAGGGGCTTAATGGCAGCTGTTTTTAGAGACGTTGGGAAAATGCCTGATTGCAGAAAGCTATTAACTATTTGCTGTAGGTCCATTGTTATAGAATAAAAAATTGTTTGAAAAATGTCTGATGGCAGTGTGTCGAGACAACATGTGGAAGCTTTAAGATGTCGAATTGTTTCTTCTAGGGATTTTTGACCAATTGTATTAAATTGCGACATAATAACCAAGTTATGTCTTGGTGGTCGTAGTGACGGTTCAGTGTCCTTGTTAGACTGTGTAGTTCTGATGGTCCGTCTAATACTTTTAATTTTTTCACTAAAGAAACACACAAATTCATTACATTTCACAGTGGACATGAGTTCTGATGCTATCTGCTTTAGGGTGTTGGTAAGCTTGTCGACCATGGCAAATAGAGTGCGGGTATTGTTGATATTCTTGTTGATCATTCCCGATAAATGTTGCTCTCTGGCCCTGCGTAACTCATTGCTGAAGCTACCAAGGCTTTGTTTATAGATGTCATAGTGGATTTGAAGTTTAGTTTTCCGCCACTTAGGTTCCGCTTTCCTACATTCTCTTTTCAGGGCGTTTTCCATCATGGTGGTTCTCCATGATGTTTTCTGTTTGCTTATAGTTTTCTTAACCTTTGTCATGCAACACATGTCATGCAACACGATCCATGACATTCAATATTTTGGCATTAAAATTATCCAGGAGTACATCAACTGACTCAGCACTTATTGTTGGAGAGATAGCTATGGCTTCCATAAACTAAGCATTGGTACTCTCATTAATGTACCTTTTCTTAACAGAAACAGAGTTTACTGGAACATCCGGGGTGATCAATGATTCAAAAAAGCCACAGAAATTATCAGACAAGGCCAAGTCTTTAACCATGACAGAGGAAATATCGAGACCTTTAGAGATAACCAGATCTAGAATGTGGCCTCGAGTGTGTGTACGCTCTTTCACATGTTGAGTGAGATCAAAAGTGTCAAGTAGTGCAAAAAGTTCTTTGGCAATATTGTTCGTATTATTCTCTACGTGGATGTTAAAATCCCCTGTAATAATAAAGAAGTTATAATCAACTGATATAACAGAGAGTAGTTTAGCAAAATCATCAATAAAAAGTGCAGAATATCATGGAGGTCTGTAAATGCTTATAAACAAAATCTTGGGGGTACTCTTCAATGTAAAACAGGAATACAAAAGAAATAAAATGACCATGTGCATTTTCTTTGCACTGGAATGTATCTTTGGGCAGCCATTCCTCCTCCTTTCCTACCATTTTGACACATATTCATATAACCAGATTTTTCGAGTGCTGTCTCGTTGCACCACAATATTCTGTTAGCCACGTTTCAGTGAAAAACATAAAATCTAGGTTGTAGGATATTATGTCATTTACCAAGATTGATTTGTTGGTGAGAGATCTGATATTAAGTAAAGCCAGCTTAATAGATGTAATAGGGATTCCTGGACTAGTAGGTTGATGTGTTAAAGTTAACAGATTAGACAGGTTTACTTTATATAAGCACTCAATTCCTTCTATTCTAATCAACACAGAAATAGAGATACCAGGTCCTAGCATGTACTCAAAACAGTCAGCATTGCTATTTTCACAATAGCAAGGACCCGAAGCACATCACTGAGTATATTCTGAGCTCTGTGGAAATAAAGGACAAAGTTGTTGACGATGTGGCAGTTGTCTAAGCAGTCGTTTTAAACGGGGGGAGGAGTGGGACATAGGGAAAGATGAGCTCTGCTCTCTTTGGGTAGAACTAGCTCCCTGATTGGTGAGTGTGGTGGAGGGGGGGAGGGTGAGTGTGGTAGAGGGGGAGAGGGGGAGTGTGGTGGAGAAGGGGGTGGGAGTTGTTGTGCCCCTATTTGGGATAAGGACAACCTCTGGAAGCATTTGGTGATTTTAGTCAGAGGATCAGGAGAGGGGGGGTGGATACTCTGCCTATGAGTACTGTCTTTCATGCTTATCTTGTTTAGAAATGGCATTCCAAGAGTGTGAGGTATGTTGGCACCAAGCAGCCGGCATCCCATGATGTTTGGATGAAACCCATCAGGTCTAAAGCGGTCTCTACAGTTCCATGTAGACATGTAAACATATTCATGAACCACAATAGCTGGTTCTTGGTATGTCTAGATGCCTGAAGTCAACTCTGTGGTAAACACAAGCTTTAGAGATTTTCACGTTTTCTATGACACACACACATACACACACACACACACACAGGTTAGAAACAGCTGTCTCTCGCCGTTGCCGACCAGCATTTTTTTCCCCGAACTAAGGTTTCATGGGGGACAGTTCTTTACTGTGTTTAAATGCAGCCGTGTCTGTAGATGGCGCTGTAGCGAATGTGAATTGCACACAAGACAATCGCCATGTTGCCCAAAACAACGAGGGGCCTTCTTTGCTCACACCGACAAGAATGCTAGCTTGCTAGGAATCCCACGTTTCAAAATAGTGATGGGAAAACCAGATAATTTTAGTGACTTGGTTCTTTAAGTCTTGTTCAGTAAAATGAACAGCTCTTTTTCAAAGGGTGTAGGGTATAAGCTATATGCTCTGAATTGGACAATACATGTGGATTATGATATTCATGAGACATTGTTTTACAACAATTTGATGAAATCTCGAAATAGACAAAGATCAAGATTTTTTTCGACGGCCGACCGAAAACGGTTGAACACCAAGTAACATACATAGCTACAGGTGAGTTCTGTTCTGCGTCATTACAAATAACTAGAAATAAGTGTTGTTAGGCTGCTGAGTAAGAACATCATGACTGTGTTTGTATTAAACAATGACTGTTTACAATATTCTATAAAAAATTTAATTCTTTAGTCAAAGTCACTGGTAGCTGACCGGAAGTTCTAAAACAAAGGCGATAAAACAAGTTATAGAAAGTGGACGTGGTGAATAAAGTGAATAAAACCAGTGTTGGCCTGAGATGCAGTACCTAACCCTTGTGTTTCTTCATGTGTCCACAAGTTCGGTAGCTTACTATTTTGTGTTTCTTCGTTTATCCTCCAGTTCGTATCTTTTGTGCTTCTTTGCATATCAACAGTTGAACAGGTACAGTAACGTTAGCTAATGTTAGCTGACTAAGCTAAATCCTGTTTTTTAGTCAGCCATGTATTCAAAATACCCAGACCTTTTGTCCCAGGAACTACTTTTCAAGGAACTAAAAGGTTCTTTCAGCGCATTGCTGTGTATTTCCACCACAGTCTAAAGACCTGCAAAGATTAGGCAAATTAGTCCGCTGACGAATGTTCTCACTCGTATGCACCGTATGCCATACAAAGTGACACTGCAACAGCACAGTAACCATGGAGGAGATTCAACTTGTGCTGCGGATCGTGATTTATTGGATTTTACGAACCATTGCGGAGACCGTGACCGTGAGATGACTGAGACGGATTCACGCCATCACGCATAAACATTTTTTGTTCTTTAACTGTTGTGATTTAATAAATATTTCAGCAGTAAGCAAGACAGTGTGGGAGTTCTTCTGTTTTCAGATTTATGCCAACAGCCACTATACATTTGGTACCACAACTATTTATTTATCTCCAGAAATGTAGGTGCAAAACACAAGTATAAATAACAACTAAAAACTTGTTTAAATTTAAAGCTTTAAAATTGTAAATTTAAAAAAAATTAAAGCTTCTCCCAGCACTGTTTCCCCGTGTGAATAATGTTCAGCTAACTTATTGCAGGATATTTTTGTGTACACCTTATTACGGATCGCCGTTTCCAATTTGGCTGGATTTTGGCCCTCAGCTTAAACACGCAGTGAGGCCTGGACTTCGTCTCCGGTGGTGTTAATCTAAATGGATAATGCATGCTGGTTCTCATCACCTGGAGTTGTAATATCAAATGCACTTTAGGTTGTGGTCTGAATAAAGGACAGTGTCTGTCTGCTACACACGAGATATGAGTGCACAATAAGCTCCCTGGTAACTTAAATTATCCACCCAGCTTTTGTATGACAACACTAAATACAACACAAACAATACGGTTAGGAGACCAATCATGAGCTGAAATTATTATGGAATTAAAATTAAATTAGGAGCTCCAAGGAAATGTTGAAGGAGCATTTAACTACTTGCACCAAATCTAGAAATTCTTCAGAAGGCAGTATCTGGGTAATCACATGGCTGCCATATAGATGTAGAGATGCTGATTTTATGAAAAATTAGGAGTCTCTTAATGTTTTCCAGAGCTCTATATTGTGTAAGTGTGTATGATTGATATTGGCTGCTCAAATAGTTTAAATGTATGCATGTTCAGCCTAAGGAAAAAGGCCTAAGGATTAACTATTAAAAGCAAAAACACACTTGAAACAATATCCTAACAACATTAGGTGGATGATTGACATTACCATGCAACAGATTATGCACCACAGAATATATGTAAATATATAGCAAGGCCATTAATTCCAGACCATGGTAGCAACTTTTATGGTTACCACGAAATAATGCACATATTAAAGGACTCCTGGTATTTATTATAATACCAATTCAGAAACGGTCAGCACTGCAAGCCCCATCCCCAAGGTTCCGGTACTTTGGGAAAGTACTACCCTCCGAGCAGGGAATGTTTTGGGGGTAAAATATAGTCCCCGGAACTTAATTTAGACCCTGTTTCCTGTGGTGGAAATGCAGTGAGTTCCTCGAATGGTTCCTAGTTCCTGGGTAAAGTTCTTGTAGTGGCTTTAGTGTATTAACAAGTTAGAGTATGTTTTGCTTATTCCTCGTAACTTATATCAACTGGTACGTAACATTAGCTAAATTGTGTTTCTTTGTGTAACGTTATCCACATGTGCGATAGCTAAATCTTGGCAGTAACATAGTCTAGCTAACAACAGACAATCCAAACCTGCACTTCTTACAATTCCATTACTGAGGTGTCTTGAGTGTATCTTTGTGTATCCACAGTGCTACTTAGCTAGCCTGTATGTCTTATGCTGCTGTAACACTTGCAACTGGCCTTTTTCTAAACCTCTTTTCTAAACATTGCTTTCAGATTATGACGTTTTCTATAGTTTTGTTCCCGGAGGAGGATGACTGTCTGGCAGTAGTTCCACGCCTGTGGCTCAAAGGTGGACTTTGCTATTGCCTACCACACAGCATCACCAGCAGGAAGTTCTTCAGCCATGACAAGTTTGCCAGAACTTGTTCACCACCTGAAGACACCTGGGAGGCAGTCCCATATAAACTCATCAAGCATGCAGGTAAGTTTGAAAACGTAATTACAATTCGAAACTTGGGATGAAAATGTGTTTTGCAGGGTAATTGCTTATAAAACCTTAATTTTTCCTAGAAACGTGGGAGACCGCACTTGTGTATCGCCAGAGGAACGAAAATGGTTCCAGCGTGGAAACAACCAATGACGAGGTGACAGGAAAGAGGAGGTGGCACGCTAATCCAAAGTACCAGCCTGTGCATTTGCATTTTGGGGACAGAGGCGATGAGGTTCCACCACACACCTGACTGAAGAGATTGTCCAGCTGTGGGCACAGCTGGCTCTACAATCAGGCAAAAACAAGACAATACACTGCATGAAAAGGCCTGTTTCAGAGTGTGTCAATATAAGTAAAAATTATTGTAATGACAACTTAAAAGCCAGTACAGAAAAGTCACGATATAAAAAGACTTTAACCAGTCGTAAGAAGTCAGCTTTTGACATTTCTGGAAACTCCTCAATCTCTCCTTGAGTCATCTATCTCATTACTGTTGATGTTGAGACTGGTGTTTTGCAGGTATTATTTAATGAAGCTGCCAATTGAGGACCTGTGAGGTGTCTGTTTCTCAAATTATACATTCTAATGTATTTGTCCTCTTGCTCAGTTGTGCACTGGGGCCTTCTATTCTGGTTACAGCCAGTTTGCGTTGTTCTGTGAAAGGAGTAGTACAGAGCGTTGTATGATATCTTAAAGTTTCTTGGCAATTTCTTGCATTGAATAGCCTTCATTTCTCAGAACAAGAATAGACTGACGAGTTTCAGAAGAAAGTTCTTTGTTTCTGGCCATTTTGAGCCTGTAATTAAACCCTGAATTGATGATGCTCGAGGTACTCAACTAGTCTAAAGAAGGACAGTTTTATTGCTTCTTTAATCAGCATAACAGTTTTCAGCTGTGCTAACATAATTGAAAAGGGTTTTCTAACGATCACTTAGCATTTTAAAATGATAAACCTGCATTAGCTAACACAGCATGCCATTGGAACACAGGAGTGATGGTTGCTGATAATGGGCCTCTGTACGCCTATCTAGATATTCCATTGAAAATCAGCTGTTTCCAGCTACAATGGTAATTTACAACATTAACAATGTCTAAACTGTATTTCTGATTAATGTGATGTTGTTTTAATAGGCAAAGGTTTGCATTTCTTTAAAAAACAAGGAAAGTTCTAAGTGACCCCAACATTTTGAATGTTAGTGTGCAGGGCTTGACATTAACACCAACCCACCCGCCAAATGCAGGTAGAATTCGGCTTACTAGCCACTTTGGCGGGTGGCATTCTATGTATCTATATAGCAGGGTTTTTCCTGCATTCAAAACTCAAGGCGACAGCCTTCCCAAAATCTTGCACCGCCTCAATGTGTTGGCATGGTAAAACATGATTTTGTGCTCATATACAAAATACCAGAGAAAAAACAATTTGCAGCTAATTTGACGATAAGAGAAAACTTTTTCCATATTGACAGTATTGCCAGTGTGGAGATGTTTTTTTTTTCCATATTGACAGTTTTTCCATATTGACAGTGTGGAGATGTTTCCTACAATTGGGCTTTTTTAATGGGCTTGGGCAGGTCGATTTTTGCAGGAGTTTCTGGAGAATAGCCATTTACTGTCATTGAAATCTGGCAACCGTGCATACAGGACCACACGGGTCCAGACATCGCGGAGATGAGTAACGTCGAAAATCCAAGTGAATCCTAGTTTTCCTTTACATCCAAGCATGTCAAAAATATTTCAATAAAACATAATAACCTCAAATTAAATCCAATCCTCTCCGTTTCCAGTGACTTCTAGTAGCCTAGAATTACAGATTTAATATTTAAAGAGAGATCGCGAGACAAACGAAGATGACTGGTGAAAAGACCATCAGATAAGGGTATGTACTGTCACCAAAAACATTAGACAATATATGCAATATACAGTGTAAAAAAATATACAATTAACATATTTAAGTCACTAAGAAAATAAATATATGAACGTAAAGACGCTGGATCAGTGACAGCAGCAGAGCATATTCAGCTGAAGGAAGTCGAGAGGGAGATTAACAATGTGGCGTCAAGGTAAGGATGGAGAAAAAACAACGTGATAAGGCCATAATATATACAGCTCTGTTTAGTTTTTTATGCAAGTCTATATTAACAAGAATATAGCATAACAACAAAAATAGACAACAATAATACTGACTGCGATTAATTACATAGCTGATGAGTGATTTCATATTTTTAAATAACATGATAATAGGTCTATGTTGAGAATAAATATATTGCTTGTATATTTTGGTTGATATTAGGGAGGACATTGTAGCGTGCATTAGCTGCTCAAGTGCACATGGACAACAGGGCAGATTTAACACTATAATAGTTGCCTTTTTCAAGTGTGTAGCCACATATTATATAAAGCATATCACAGGGGCATCCGGTAGAGTGCAAGGTTTGGGGTACCACCTTTGCCTCTTTGCCTAATTTTGAGCCAGGAAAACCCCTCTGAATGTATATATATATATACACACACACACATATATATATATATACACACACACATTTTTTTAAAACTGTAGTCTCATTGCAATGAGACTGACACTACGAGCTGCAGTGAGAGAAAAAAGTATTTGATCCCCTGCTGATTTTGTACACTTGCCCACTGACAAAGAAATGATCAGTCTATAATTTTAATGGTAGGTTTACTTGAACAGTGAGAGACAGAATAACAACAAAAAACCCAGAAAAACGCATGTCAAAAATGTTATAAATTGATTTGCATTTTAATGAGTGAAATAAGTATTCGACCCCTCTGCAAAACATGACTTAGTACTTGGTGGCAAAACTCCTGTTGGCAATCACAGAGGTCAGATGTTTCTTGTAGTTGCACATATCTCAGGAGGGATTTTGTCCCACTCCTCTTTGCAGATCTTCTCCGAGTCATTACGGTTTCGAGGCTGACGTTTGGCAAATCGAACCTTCAGCTCCCTCCACAGATTTTCTATAGGATTAAGGTCTGGAGACTGGCTAGGCCACTCCAGGACCTTAATGTGCTTCTTCTTGGGCCACTCCTTTGTTGCCTTGGCCGTGTGTTTTGGGTAATTGTCATGCTGGAATACCCATCCACGACCCATTTTCAATGCCCTGGCTGAGGGAACGAGGTTCTCACCCAAGATTTGACAGTACATGGCCCCGTCCATCATCCCTTTGATGCGGTGAAATTGTCCTGTCCCCTTAGGAGAAAAACACCCCCAAAACATAATGTTTCCACCTCCATGTTTGACGGTGGGGATGGAGTTCTTGGGGTCATAGGCAGCATTCCTCCTCCTCCAAACACGACGAGTTCTCCTCTGAATCATTCAGATGTTCATTGGCAAACTTCAGACGGACCTGTACATGTGCTTTCTTGAGCAGGGGGACCTTGCGGGCGTTGCTGGATTTCAGTCCTTCACGGCGTAGTGTTACCAATTGTTTTCTTGGTGACTATGGTCCCAGCTGCCTTGAGATCATTGACAAGATCTTCCCGTGTAGTTCTGGGCTGATTCCTCACCGTTCTCATGATCATTGCAACTCCACAAGGGGAGATCTTGCATGGAGCCCCAGACCAAGAGAGATTGACAGTTCTTTTGTGTTTCTTCCATTTGTGAATAATCGTACCAACTGTTGTCACCTTCTCACCAAGCTGCTTGGCGATGGTCTTGTAGCCCATTCCAGCCTTATGTAGGTCTACAATCTTGTCCCTGACATCCTTGGACAGCTCTTTGGTCTTGGCCATGGTGGAGAGTTTGGAATCTGATTGCTTCTGTGGACAGGTGTCTTTTATACAGGTAATAAGCTGAGATTAGGAGCACTCCCTTTAAGAGTGTGCTCCTAATCTCAGCTCGTTACCTGTATAAAAGACACCTGGGAGCCAAAAATCTTTCTGATTGAGAAGGGATAAAATACTTATTTCACTCATTAAAATGCAAATCAATTTATAACATTTTTGATATGCGTTTTTCTGGACTTTTTTGTTGTTATTCTGTCTCTCACTGTTCAAATAAACCTACCATTAAAATTATAGACTGATCATTTCTTTGTCAGTGGGCAAACGTACAAAATCAGCATCAAATAATGTTTTCCCTCACTGTATGTCCCTACAACTCCCATAAGCACTACCTGCATACAGTGTTTGATTCTGGTCCATTTGTGGTAGGCCTATTGCCTTGCGCACCAGAGCCGGACACCGTGAACAAGACAGACTATGATGTAAATAAAACGTAATTTCCCAACAACAAAATGGTGGCTAATGAAAATGCTGAGTGGCTAGTAACTTTAGAAAACCACTAGTCACAGTGGCTGGTGAGACAAAAAGTTAATGTCAAGCGCTGGTAGTGTGCAAATGGAGAACATTTGAAATAACAGCTACTCGGTTTAGAAGTGCATGCCCTTCCAAAATGTTCCCAAGAGGGGCCGAAAATGGGTCTTCCAACAAGACAATGACGCAAAGCATTCAAGCAAATTTAGCAAAGAACGTCTCAGGAGAAAGAAGATTTGTGTTTTGGATTGGCCAAAGTCAAAGTTCTGAACTTCATTCAATCGAGATGTAGCAACAGGACCTTTACCAGACAGCACATATCCAATACCCCTCATACCTCACAGAGTTCTGTAAGGAGGAGTATGGCGAAAAAAGATGTCAGAGACTGATTAGTGGCTAAGATAAATTTACTCCAAGTTATTTACGCCAAGCTAATGGAGGTTCCATAAGCTGTTGAATGAAGGGGTTAACATTTTTACACACACAATATCTGAGTTGTTGTTAAATAAACCATTTCTGTTAAATATTCTGTGAAAATGTGTAACATATTTTTGTTTGAACTTTCTTTGCAATGTCTTTATTACCAATTTTGGGTTTAGTTAAGTATTTCATGAGTTTATTTTAATATTTTATGCAAAAATAATGACCATCCCTGTAGGATTCATATACTTTCAAGCAGCATTATGTGTATATATGGTGCCACGCAAAAGTACCTTGTTTCAAACCCCTGACTAATTCCCAGATTTTACTGAATTCAAAATGGTGTCATGTTAGGAAATACATGAATAAAAATGAAATATGTTGCTAGCATAAGTATTTAGTATTATTTAGTCGAGTCACGTTTCTGAGCAATAACAGCTTTCTCTCTTCAGGTATGTTTCTTATAAATGTTACTGTTATTTTACAAGGTCAGTTTATTAAGAACCGATTTTTGATTACAGCAGTGACCTGGGGGGAATGTTCCAGGGGAGGAGGAGCCATAAGGGTTAACTGTCTTTCTCAGGGATAGAACGACATAGCATTCACCTTGGAGGTAGAGGGATTAGAACAAGGAATCTTTCAGACACTAGTCAGATTTCCTTACCACTGGGCTGACTTGCCGCCCCAAACTCCGTAGCCCATTAATGAATATTCTTATTTTGGTGGCTTCTCTTATATGTCTATTTGTTTGAGGTCTGTATTTTGAGAGACATACTTTTTTTAATCCATGCATTTATATTACTTTATATCTAACTTCTGTAGAATGCTCTTTGGTCTTTATTTTCCTTCAGATTCATATTCTGACCAATGATCCTTCAACAGTGTAGTTTTTAACCAGAAAATGTGACAGCAACTTTAATATTTCCCTGTTAGAGGGCAATGGTAGAGTAAGAGTGTCCTAGTAAGTGCAATTTATTTCATCTGTGTAAATTGGAATCTACCAAGCACAGGTTTGGCATATTTATGCAAGCAACGTATTTCAGTTATTTTTTTCTTACCATTATTTCCCAACATAAAATCACTGGCGCCACACAATAATTGATTTTGAGCATTTTAAAATAAATCAATATATTAAAATCAAATATACTATACAACAAAATGTTGTACAATTTGTTATTCAGTAAAATTAGAGAATATATATACATAACTCAAACAAATTAAGGGAACACTTAAATCACACATTGGGTCTTGATGAACGAAATATATCAAAGATCAAAAACTTGCTGTGCATTGTGTAACTCGTTGAGAATAAAATGACCAAAATGAACCAAAATCACCAACCGATTGAGGGCTGGACTCAAACGCATACCGAAAATCAAAGTAAAAAATTGAAATCACAGGCAGTTCCAACATGCGTGAATATCATCACGGCAACTCATAATGTGACTCAGTAGTGTGTATGCCCCCCACGTGTCTATATGCACTCCCAACAACGTCTGGGCATGCTCCTGATGAGACAGAGGATGGTGTTTTGGGGGATCTCCCAGACCTGGATCAGGGCATCAGTGAGCTCCTGGACAGTCTGTGGCGCTACCTGGCGGCGTCGGGTGCACTGATACATAACATCCCAGAGGTTCTCAATTTGATTCAGGTCTGGGGAACGTGAGGGCCAGTAAATGGCATCAGTGCATTCACCATCCACGAACTGACTACAACACTCTGGCCACATGAGGCCGGGCATTGTCCTGTACCAGGAGGAACCCATGGCCCACTGCACCAGCGTAAGGTCTGATGATGGGTCTGAGGATTTCATCCCAGTACCTAAGAGCAGTCAGGATACCGTTGGCTAGCACGTGGAAGTCTGTGCGACCCTCCAAGGAGCCTCCCCTGACCATGCCCGCTGGAGGTCATTTTGTAGGGTTCTGGCAGTGCTCCTCCTTGCACAAAGGAGCAGATACCGGTCCTGATGCTGGGTTGATGCCCTTCTACGGCCCTGTCCAGCTCACCTCGTGTAACGGCCCTGTCCAGCTCTCCTCGTGTAACGGCCCTGTCCAGCTCTCCTCGTGTAACGGCCCGTCTCCTGGTATCTCCTCCATGCTCTTGAGAATGTACTGGGAGACACAGCGTACCTTCTTGCATCAGCACATATGGATGTGTCATGCTGGAGGAGCTGGACTACCTGTGCAACATGAATGGGCTGCAGGTACCACCTCATGCTACCAGTAGCAAAACACAAAACTAGACAAGAATCAGGCAGGAAGGATAAGAAGAGAGCAATTGTCTGTGGCCACCACCTGCAAAACCATTCCCTTTTTGGGGTTGTCTTGCTGTTGCATCTCCGGTGCGCCTGTTGTCACTTTCATTTGCACCAAAACAGGTGACATTGATTCACAATCGCTTATGCTTCTTAACTGGACAGATTGATATCCCTGAAGGTTAACTGACTTGGTCTTATGCTGTGATGATTACGAGTTCCCTTAATTTTTTTGAGCAGAGTATTTGCGGTAACACATTGTTTTTAGAGTCCCAGAAGTCTTTCAGCATTTACAGATTATCTACTGACTATCAGTAACATTTCAACCAGCTATCTACTAACCCTAACCCTAACTTTACCTCTTACCATAAACTGTATTCTAACCCTAAGATTAGCAAGGAAATACTTATCAACAGAAATTTTCTTGTATTACAATGTCCACAAACAGGGTTTCCGCAGAAAGCTGAGAATCTTGCCATTCCTATTCCATAGGTGCTTTCCAATGTTTGGCGTGGCTTGCAACCATAAAAATCTACAGATTTGTTATTACATGAAAATCTATTCAAGTTTTGTTGTAACTTATTAATACAACCCCGTTTCCACTGCGTAAAATGGAAATAAAAACAGAATGCAATGATGTGCAAAACACTTAAACCTTATATTAAAATAATACAAAGACAACATATCAAATGTAGAAACTGAGGCATTTTATTGTTTTTGGAAAAATTCATGCCAATTTTGAATATGATGTCAGCAACATGTTTCAAAAAAGTTGGGACAAGGGCATGTTTACCACTGTGTTTCAACACCTCTTCTTTTAACAATACTCTGTAAGCGTTTGGGAAATTAGGAGAACAATTGCTGTAGTTTATAAGGTCAAATGTATTCCCATTCTTGTTGATGTAGGATTTCAACTGCTCAACAGTTCAGGGTCTCCATAGTCGTAATTTTCGTTTCATAATGCGACAAAGGTTTTCAGTGAGTGACCAATCTGGACTGCACGCAAGCCAGTTTAGCACCGGGACTTTTTTTTACTACAGAGCCATGCTGTTGTAATACGTGCAGAATGTGGTTTGGCATTGTCTTGCTGAAATAAGCATGGCCTTCCCTGAAAAAGGCATTGTCTCTGGTGGTAGCATATGTTGCTCTAAAACCTGTATTGATTGTTAGCATTAATGGTGCCTTCGGAGATGTGCAAATCACCCATGCCATGTGCATTAATGCACCCCCATACCATCATGGATGCTGGCTTTTGAACTGTACACTGATAACAAGCTGGATGGTCCCTCTCCTCTTTAGACCAGAGGATGCGGAATCCATGATTCCCAAAAAGATTTTCAAATTTCCAGACCACAGGACAGTTTTCCACATTGCCTCGGTTCATCTTAAATGAGCTTGGGCCCAGAGAAGGTGGTGGCATTTCTGGATCTTGTTTATATATGGTTTATTCTTTGCATGGTAACTTGCTAGTTAGGAGTTTTAACCTGCATTTGTGGATGCAGCAACGTACTATGTTTACATACAGTGGTTTTCTTAAGTGTTCCTGAGCCAATGCAATAATTTTCACTACACAATCGTGTCTCTTTTTAATGCAGTGCCGCCTGAGAGCCAGAAGATCACGGCTATCCAGTTAGGGGTGCACGAAATATTGACTCAATACCGTTATCAGGATATCACGTTGCCCAATATCAAAATCGAAAATGTAACGGAAAGTATGCGCTATTCTGTTTATTTTGTGGAGAGATGCGTCCATTGGCTGTGTGGCTTAGTTGTCTTCGATTTAGAGCCCGCTTGAAACGATCATGTTTCATTGGCCAGTTGCCCTCTCACATGCAATTGTGAGTGCACAGGTCCACTATATGAACATACCCTATGGAGCATACCACGTGACGTGTGTGCATACTTCGACGCGGTGTGAGTGAAGAGAGAGAGATAGAGAGTGACAGCGAAACGAACCATAGGGGCAAAAGAAAAGAAAGGACAGAAAGAGAGAGCGCGAAGCGAGTCAGAGGAGCGAAAGAAATGACAGAAAAGTAAGAAGATGAGTGTGGCTCAGGGAGGCAACGAAACAACGGAGATCGAAGAGGAAACGTTAGTAGCCAAAAAGTTACATGATAGACTGTAACTGTAATTTTGATCCACGTCACAAAAAGCATTACAAAAGTATAATCCAAAATAAACAAACAAATTGGCATTAAATGGAGTCGGGAGTTCAGGAGACGATAAAGAATGAATGACTGTCCGGTATTAGGTATAGAGGAAATGCTTCTAAAATGCCTTTTGCATTAGAGTTGAGATTTAATCAATTTAAAAAATCTCAAATGATGTATGAGCTGTCAAGAAATACAATAGGCACCGGCTTTACATAGGCTGAAACACTGGACTCTTCTAGCGAACAGCATTCAGATTCCCTTTGTGGTAGCCTACAAAGCTTTGTGTAGCTAGTTTGCAGTCTGTGTCCATGCGATCATTTGTTTTTATTTTTTTAAAATGATTTTTCTTTTAGTGTTGATTAAGTACCGTGTCTAAAAAGCCAATACCTGTGATTGCCCCTGTTAGAGAGTTGACAAGTGTTCTTCTAGTGTAGAAACTTGGAGGCATATACTAAGAAAAACTTTAGATTAGATTCATCATTATTGTCATTGAATAGTACAAGTACAGTACAACGAAATGCAGTTAGCATCTAACCAGAAGTGCAAATAGAAGAGGGCAGAAAATGTACAAGTATTAAGTATAATGTATGTACAAGTGAGATGTAAAGATGTGCAATGAAGGCAAATGCAAGTGCAAATGGCTGTTCTGCACCCCAATTTGCCACCCGCGGCTGGTACACTAAAAAGTTGGACAGGGTTGGCAGGTCTGCTGTACCACCAGTACAACATGTCCTGTTCTGTAGACATGTAGTTTTAATTTATTTATTCATGTTGTACCAGTCCAATAAGACTATCAGTTGAAATAAACCTTTGTGTTGTAAGAAAACATGCTGTTTTCATATGTTATGAATTTATTTTGATGGATTTTCCCATACATTTTGTTTTTGCATATGTTTAAAAATATTGAAATGAATATCAATATTGCAATATTTATGATCAATATCAAAATTTCAATATCGTACAACCCTATTTCCAGTATTGGTTTTTGGCCTTGTCCCTTGCATACAGAGATTTCTCCGGATTCTCGGAATCTTTTATTGTTATTATGTACTGTAGATTATGAGATCCCCAAACTCTTCGCAATTTTACATTGAGAAACATTATTCTTTAATGACTGCACTATTTGTCTGCGCAGTCTTTCACAGAGTGGTGAACCCCTCCCCATCTTTACTTCTGAAAGGCTTATTCTTTCTGGGATGCTTTTTTTATACCCAATCATGTTACTGACCTGTTGTCAATAAACCTAATTAGTTGTGAAATGTTCCACCAGGTTTTTTTGCATTATACAACTTTTCCAGTCTTTTATTGCCCCTGTCCAGTTTTTCTGAAGCATGTTGCTGGTATTAAATTCAAAGTGGGCATATATTGCTCAAGTAACAGCAACACTTCTCAGTTTCAACATTTGAAATGTTGTCTTGTTACTATTTTGTATTGAATATAGGGTTTACATGTTTTGCAGATCAGTGCATTCTGTTTTTCTATACATTTTACACAGTGTCACAACTTTTTTGGAAAAGCGGTTGTAATTAAATGGGGGGGTGACCATTTTAAATGGTTCAGTGTTATAACCGGCCCTATTTTACATTAGATTCACATTAGTTATACCCAGCCCTATTTTACGTTAGATTCACATTAGTTCTACCCAGACCTATTTTACATTAGATTCACATTAGTTGCACCAACCCCTATTTAACAGTAGATGCACTCCTCTCTCCAAGAAACAAAAACAAACCCCTAAAACCCAGCAATGAACATTCAATGTGTTAAATTTTATCAGATTTATAACAAAAAATACTCTTAACATTGATACTTTCATCTATATATATTTTTCACTTTAAATTATTTTTTGCCTATTCCTTTGTGCATACAGTGGATATAAAAAGTCTACACACCCCTGTTAAAATGCCAGGTTTTTGTGATGTAAAAAAATGAGACAAAGATAAATCATGTCAGAACTTTGTCCACCTTTAATGTGACCTATACCGTGAACAATTCAATTGAGAAGCAAACTGAAATCTTTGAGGGGGAAAAATAAAAAATAAAAAACTCACAATAACCTGGTTGCATAAGTGTGCACACCCTTAAACTAATACTTTGTTGAAGCACCTTTTGATTTTATTACAGCACTCAGTCTTTTTGGGTAGGAGTCTATTAGCATGGCACATCTTGACGTGGCAATATTTGCCCACTCTTCTTTGCAAAAA
>JACXGI010010631.1:0-27114 GCA_016801175.1 Esox masquinongy
TATATCCAAACAAGGATCTTGCCATTGTTCAGCTGACATTGTTTCTTGAACTTTGCAATATAACATCAAACTTCTTGTGAATCTGAATCCTCAACCAGCCTTTTTAAAAAGGCTTTTATTCAATGACTCCTTTGTTATTTTATTTTTCCTTTGTTGTCATGGTAAACAATAAAAATATTATTTTAGAACAACTTTTGTTGCACTTTAAAAATTATTTTAAAATCATATAATGTACTATATATATGTCAGTGTGTTAAAATGGATACACTTACTGGATCTTAATTATATTATGTACAAGCACTATTAATTATATTATGTACAAGCACTATCAATATTGGTGACGATAACTGACTTTTTCGTCAAGTGAAAAGACAAGAGAATCGTGAAGATCGTGTAAACTTTTACTGCACAAGATGTTGTGATCTATATTACCCAAAAAAGCATGCACGGATGCGTACTTCGAAAATCCACCAAAAATAGTCGCAATATAACCATAAACCGTTTTATTTTAGGCTTACTATAACATAGCTGCTGAAGCTTGTAGTGTTTTTCTATCCTGAACAAATCCTAATGCATAGTTTGTTTTGTCAGTGGCGAGGATCGAACACTGGTCGCCTACATGGCAGTCTGCGTCTCTAACCACTATGCTATTTAACAAGGGGTAGTCAGTCAGTCAGTCACTCACCCACCCACTCACCACTCACTCACTCAAGTTGGTATAAATTCAAACATATAGTTAGGTCCGGAAATATTTGGACACTGACACAATTTTCATAATTTTGTCTCTGTACTTCACCACAATGGATTTGAAATGAAACAAGCGAGATGCAATTGAAGTGCAGACTATCAGCTTTAATTCAAGGGGTTGAACAAAAATATTGTATGAATTGCAACCATTTTCATACACAGTCCCCTTATTTCAGGGGCTTAAATGTAATTAAAAAAGTTATCACAATCATAAATAAAATGTTTATTTTTAATACTTTGTCGAGAATCCTTTGCAGGCAATGACTGCTTGAAGTCTGGAACGCATGGACTTAACCAAACGCTGGGTTTCCTCCTTTGTGATGCTTTGCCAGGCCTTTACTGCAGCTTTCTTCAGTTGTTGTTTGTTCATTGGTCTTTCTGCCTTAGCGCCATCTAGTCAAATTCGCTGCATTTGGCTGAATCTGAGCAGACAATATATATCCCTATACACTTCAGAATTCATCTGGCTGCTTCTGTCTTCTGTCACATCATCAAACATTAGTGACCCAGTGCCATTGGAGGCCATGCATACCCATGCCATCACACTGCCTCCACAGTTTTTTACAGATCATGTGGTAAGTTTTGGATCATCTGAGCCATTCCAAGCCTTCTCCATACTTTTTTCTTCCCATCATTCTTGTACAGGTTGATCTTAGTTTCAACTGTCCAAATAATGCTGTTCCGGAACTGGGCTGTCTTTTTTAGATGTTTTTTGGCAAAGTTTAATCTGGCCTTTCTATTCTTGAGGCTTAAGAATGGTTTGCACCTTGTGGTGAACCCTCTGTAATTTGCTCTTGTGAAGTGTTCTCTTTATGGTAGACTTGGATAATGATATGCCTACCTCCTGGAGAGTATTCTTCACTAGGCTGGATGTTATGAAGGGTTTTTTCTGTATCATGGAAAGGATCCTACAATCATCCACCACTGTTATCTTCCATGGACGTCCAGGCCTTTTTGTGTTGCAGAGCTCACGAGTGCGACCTTTTTTTCTCAGAATGTACCAAACTGTTGATTTGGTCAATCCTTATGTTCCTGCTATCTCTCTGGTGGATTATTTTTTGCAACCTAAGGACGGCCTGTTTCACTTGCATTGAGAGCTCCGCAACAGCTTCCAAATGCGAATGCCACAACTGTAATCAACTCCAGACCTTTTACCTGCTTAATTGAAGAAATAATGAAGGAATAGCCCGCACCTGTCCATGAAACAAGTTTTCTGTCAATTGTCCAATTATTTTTGGTCCCTTAAAAAGAGGGGGCTACATAGAAAAGTGCTGTAATTCCTAAACCCTTTCTCGAACTTGGATGTGAACACCCTTAAATTAATGCTGAGAGACTGCACTTTAAGCCCATATTATTATATATATATATTATTATTATCATATACAGTATATTATTTAACTGTAACTTGAATATATTTTGGTAAACAGCCCAAAATAACAAAAAACTGTCAGTGTCCAAATATTTCCAGACCTAACTATATTTTTTGAATATATATAAACTTCTTTTGACTGACGGGGATTTAGACCTATTAAATACTAAAAATGCTCTGCATCTGTGCAGATTTGAATTGGAGTAGTACAACGCAAGTTGCAAATCGTGAAATTCCACTTGCGTGACAAACCAGACATTATGTAATGTGAAGTTGATCAGTCTTATTTTTCTTTACCGGAAAGGAAGGAAGCTACAACTTTCTAGTAGACACTTGCAATTCCAATAAAAACGAAATATAATGTAATTGAACAAAATTGTAAGGTAGACTTACTTATTATTGGGAACGTGGTTGTATTTTTTATGTACTGTACGTTGTTAACCACCTAGCTGAAAATTTTAACATTTTCACAGAAATGTCAGAAATGGTAATTAATGACAAGCTAGTTAACATTTTTATGTCTCTAATAATCGCAAAACATTGATGACTTGATCAAATGATTACTCGGTACTAGAAGATTTATTTCAAAACTACTGACGGTGCTGTTGGCTATGCTGTTAATGGGGGTTCTACTTGGGCTATTTTGAAAAGAACCAGTAGCCTAAACATCACAAATTATAATTAACGCAAACAGTAATGCAGGCATATAGCCTATAAAATACTGTTCTGGTTTTATAGAGACATTCACATTTTCGATGCTTGCCAATAGTGTACTCAGCTACATTCCCGGCAGTTATTAGTTATCTTGCCTTGATCTGCAAATACTATCAAACATATGCTTTGTTAAATGATGTTAGCACTAAGCTACAAAACATGTGTAACAAATACAGTTAGTTAAAGCTTTCGAATTTGATGGACAGCGGTGTATTTTGCTATTATATAGCTTTATTAAGCCATACATGCTAAAATAATTAGTTTTCCATCCATCTTGCTGATGTTACTAATCAATATCTGTAAGTAGGATAAATGTGCCCGCCCATGGAAATCAAATGCCCGTCCAACACGTTTGTTCTAGCGCCGGGTCTGCAAACACCTGAAGGTACCAAGTTCATCGGTACAAACAATAGTATGCAAGTATAAACACCATGGGACGATGCAGCTGTCATACCGCTCAGGTAGGAGACACATTCTGTCTCCTAGAGATGTACTTTGGTTAACGTACTTTGGTGCAAAAAGCGCAAATCAATCATGGAACAACAGCAAAGGACCTAGTATCCACATTAAAACGAGATCCTATATGGACATAAACTGAAAGTCCGCTCGGCAAGGAAGAAGCCACTGCTCCAAAACCGCCATAAAAAAGCCAGACTACAGTTTGCAACTCCACATAGGGACAAAGATTGTAGTTCTTGGAGAAATGTCCTCTGGTCTGATGAAACGAAAATTTAAATGTTTGGAGGAAAAAGGGAGAGGCTTGCAAGCCGAAGAACATCATCCCAACTGTGAAGCACAGGGGTGGCAGCATCATGTTATGGGGGTGCTTAGGACGGACTGGTGCACTTCACAAAATAGATGGCATCATGAGGAAGGAATCTTATGCGGATATATTGAAGTAACATCTCAGGACATCAGTCAGGAAGTTAAAGCTTGGTCACAAATGGGTCTTCCAAATCGACAATGACCCCAAGCATACTACCAAAGTTGTATCAAAATGGCTTAAGGACAAAAAAGTCAAGGTATTGGAGTGGCCAAGCCCTGACCTCAATCCTATATAAAATTTGTGGGCAGAACTGAAAAAGCTAACTCAGTTACACCAGTTCTGTCAGGAGGAATGGGCCAAAATTCACCCAATGTATTAGAAGCTTATAGAAGGCTACACGAAGTGTTCGACACATGTTAAACAATTTAAAGGCAATGCTACCAAATACTAATTGAGTGTATGTAAACTTCTGACCCACTGGGAATGTGATGAAAGAAATAAAAGCTGAAATTCATTCTCTACTATTATTCTGACTTTTCACATTCTTAAAATAAAGTGGTGATCCTAACTGACCTAAGACAGGGAATTTTTACTAGGATTAAATTTCAGGAATTGTGAACAACTGAGTTTAAATGTATTTGGCTAAGGTGTATGTAAACCTCTGACTTCAACTGTATGTCACCTTTCAGAGTTTGAAAAAAATCTGTTTTGGCTGTTGCTCTACAGCTACTGAAGTGAATTAACAACCAATAAAAGAGCTATGAAAACAGAAATACCTCATGGGTACCTGATTTGTACTATGTACAGTGCTTTCCAAGAGTGATCAACGCCTTTGACACACCTAATGTTTTGGATATTTTTCTGTATAATTTTTGCATATGCTGTTATTTCTAAATGGTTCATGTGATATTAACATACTGTCACGTTAAAGCTGACAGTCTGTACTTCAACTCCATCATTACTGTCTCATTTCAAATTTGATGTCCCGCAGTACAGTCAAAACCCCATAACTTGTGTCACTGTTCAAATACTAATGAACTGCAGTGTTTTTTAGTTTTTTATTTTTCTTAAAAATACTTCCCAACATAAAACCAATGTCACCTTAAGTAATTGATTTTGTGTTTCTGTATTTTAAAATGAAACAAACAAAATTTCAATATACTATTTTTTATTGATTAATATAGGATAATTAGTCAGGGGTCTGAATAATTTAGCAAGGCATGAATGTCTCATGAATGTCTTTCTCCTCATGGTGATGTATCCTCTATGTATAGTCTATGTATACAAACGTAGAAAGATGTAATATCCATCTGCATGTTTCGTTGTTAGTCTACATACTGGATATTACTCTGAGCTCTGGCCCAAAACAAGACGTGCTCTAGCAACTACTTTTGGTAGGCCGGCACCTGCAAGCCGACTTGTAATTCGAACAGTGTTTTGTCTAACACATTGGTGTATCTGAGTTCCGAGTTAGCAAGGAGAGTGTAGGTCATTGGACTCCTATCCTGATCTTTGTCTGTCCCGAGGCCGCTAGGTTACATTGGGATTAAAAGGTTTTAAATTAAAGAACAATTTGTATTGACAAATTTCAACAACTTTTCGACTTTCATGGATGAAGGTTTTTCTTTTCGGCCACAACATTATTTTTCTCTTGTTCCAGTATGTCTTAATGGATCTGATATCAGCACTGTTCCAACTGCTGATATTAATGGATGTATATATTTATCCCTAACCCTTTTCCTTAGGGTCATCGGATGAGGTTTCTCTGGAACAGGAGTCGGAGGATGACATGTCATTGTCTCATAAGCAGACCCAGCTTCGTGCCAACACCACCATGCATGTCTGCTGGCACCGCAACACCAGTGTGTCCATGTCAGATCACAGCCTGGCTGTGGAGGTAGAGAACACACAGGGTTGAGAACATACAGTTGTGGCCAAAAGTATTGGCGCCTATGCACTTATGTCAAATAAATCAAAATTGTCTCTAAAATAAGTTTAAATTTGCCAGAGTATTGTCTCCAAAATTTGTTGTTTCACTGTTAATATTACTTAACATTTGTTTTTGTTTTCAAAACCTAAACATACTCAGAAAATGAACAAAACTGTAATTTAGAAATAAGATTGAAATCTGGCCTCATTGCTGGCCACTTCAGAACGGTCCAGCGTTTTGTCTTGAACAATTCCTGGGTGCTATGTGAAGTCTGTTTGGGGTCATTGTCCTGCTGGAACCACAATGGAAAACCAGCTTTCCTGACAGCTCAACATTGTTCTCCAAAATGCCTTGGTATTCTCCTGATGTCATGTATACCTTCAAGGCACTCTGGCAGAAGCAGCAAGGAAACTTTGAAGGTGTCATTTTGTTTTCTGTAAGCATAAATATGGTGTGTTTTACCAAACTTCTAATTTGGTCTCATCTGTCCACATGAGATTGTCTCAAAATTTCTCGATGTCTCTGTGTTCTGGCATATTGCAGTTAGGCAAATGTGTTCTGGCATATTCCAGTTAGGAATTCTTACATGTGCCTCTTAGCAGTGGGTCTCTTATCGTGCAACGCTCTTTCACGTTGGCGACAGGTAGTTTCAATTTACACTATCGTATATTGTGCCTGAAGGTCAGCTTTAATCTGGCAGTTGATCAAGGTGGTTCTCTACCATTCAAACAATCCTTCACTTTCTCTTGCAGCCACGTCAAGAGAGGTTGGTTACAGTGGTATGGGCCCTAAACTTCTTGATGCTTTTATATATAGTGGAAACAGGAACATCAAGGTCACTGCCGATGCCCTTGTACTCTTGATGTTAATTCTTGGCTATAATCTTGTCTGACCTCCTCAGACAAATCTCTAGTTTTCTTTCTTTTCTTAATTCTCATTGCAGTGACACAGGCGAATGAGTCTTTTTATCTGTTCAAACTGGTTGAATTAGTTATTTTCATATTATACTCCCCTGCAACTCAGCACAGATATTTTCAATTGCAAAGTACAAGAGAACCGCTTGCTTACTACTTGTGGAAAGTGATGTCCTTGTCTCGACCATTTCAAGATTTCTTTGGATTTAGTCAATTATTCAGATTTTTTGGTTTTGTTCAACTGCAAACCAATTAAAAACATATTTGGATACCAAAAATGTATAGAATTTCAACAGTTCTCTAGAGAAAATGATACGTTATTTCAATATAAACAGCAAAGGTGCCAATACGTCTGGCCACAACTGTGTCTCACACAGACATACACAAACACGCACACACACACAGATATACATTTAGTGGTGGTTAGTGGCAAATTGATCTCTCAGTTGTATTAATCAGATAGGTATGCAGTATTACAGCATTGTGCTCTGGATACACAAGACTTCACCCCATCACATATTTCTTGCTTCTTTCTGGTCCTTGATCTCCCATGGTTAACATTCTCACCGCTCTCCTTCTCTAACAATGATTTCTCTGTTTGATTTCAGAGTTTTGCTGATTCTTCTTGCATTGGTGTAACAGGTGTGAAACAAACACCTAAGCACAGGTCAAAAATGTTTACAGGTTGCGTTAATTACATCTTTTATACTTGTAGTTGATCCCCAAACCATTTTTTTACTTTGCGCTTTTGTTACAGAGAAAATTGGTTTTAACATTTGCTGAGTGATCACTTAGGGGGATCAAGTATAAGCGGAAAGAGTGAAAAATATAAATTAATACTGGTACATTTTCCCATTAAGTGTTGCTTTGTTAACGTCCAAAACTTTCACCCTGTTTCTTCCATTTTTGTAGAAAACTGCATGCATCCAGTTGTTGGGAACAGCCCACTTCTCCACAGTCCTTGTTGAAGGACTTTATAATCAAACTTTTTCTTCCTATTCTGTTTCTGTCAATTTTAATTGTTACTAAATTATGTCTACTTTTCTTTCCTTTACTCCTTCTCTACCCACATTTCTTTCGCTCAATCTGTACCTGCTTGCCTCTTGCTGGCTTGCCCTCTCTGCTTACCCAACCCCCAATCAGTGTTCAGTTCTCCTGCCGTGTCTCCAGAGCTCCCACCTCGCTACCTGCTCGGTCAAGGCCAAAGACCCAACACCATCACACATGTCTGCTGGTACCGCAACCAGAACCTCTCACTCACTGATTACCTGCGCATGAACCAGGTACCAGACAGAATCAGGGTAGTAGAACATTTTGCTAGACCAGAACCAGGTACCAGATATGGGTTGCGTTCACATCTAGCTTGTTTAGTCTGGATGAATCAAACCCACTGGGGTTTCCCCCACCTTAGTCCAGTTCTTTGGGATGCTGAGAACAAACCAATCAGACTTAGGGCGGAGCTGGCGGTAATTAACTAGCATTCCGTTTTATTTAAAACATGTAATTGGATAAATATAGAATTTAATTGGCTCACATTCATGGGCCAAGTAAGCCTGATGTCTCATGGATTATGTTTATATTTAACTGTGCATCATACATACATTATTAAAATGGTCTATGTTGTCATGTATGGTTTCTTTGGCTTGAGGGCTAGTATTAGACTTTCTCATTTTAAAAAGTCTGTCACCAATGGGGCGCCAGGTAGCATAGTAGATAGAACATATGACTAGTAACTGAAAGGTAACCCAGAGACAGCAAGGTGAAACATTTTTCTGTTTGGCCTTGAGAAAGACCGTTAATTCTAATTGCTCCTCTAAGTCACTCTGGATAAGAGCTTCAGCTAAATGACGTAAATGCAAAGACGCATTGTACGTTATCGCTATTTGACAAGAGGCGCCACTTGTCAAGATGCTGCATATAAAGTACAACCTCTCTGTAAAAGCACATGGATGTGTTAAACAGACAACCAAAAACATAAAATTGGCACACATTTCATATATTTTCTAACTTTAGTAGAATTTGGATTGTATAAAATCTGACATGTAGCAACCATCTTAACTAATCAAATTGCGTCTGTGATTTATGGTCAGTATTATATGATTGACCTATTGATTCATGAATTCATTATAAAAGATGTTAGTTCAGTAACCACCCATAATTTCACCTCTCCTGTTCTGTCTTGTCTTCAGAATCAGCTTTCAGGGTATCTCTTACGGAAATTCAAGAACAGCAACGGCTGGCAGAAGCTTTGGGTGGTCTTCACCAACTTCTGCCTGTTCTTCTACAAGACTCATCAGGTACTTGCTTCACACAAAACAAGTCATTACTTATCTTAATACTGCAGTGTTTTTTTTAAACAATAAAATTCACAGCATATTTAGCCCAATGCAGGAAACAGTTTTATTGAGAAGAACACTAATTGCATAGAATCACAGCGAACTCTGAGTTTGTTTCCTTTCATCTGCCTGCATGAAGGATGACTTCCCACTGGCCAGCCTCCCGCTACTAGGCTACACTGTGAGCACTCCAGGAGAGTCGGACACTATTCACAAAGAATACGTGTTCAAATTGCAGTTCAAGTCCCACGTCTATTTCTTCCGGGCTGAGAGCGAGTACACATTTGAGAGGTACAGTTCAGAAGTCTGTTTTAGCTATCCATAATGCTCATTTTTCATTTAAACCTGCCTTTAGTTTTTGGATAGAAGGTCAGTGTTGGGGAGATTAAGTGATTTGTGAATGGCTGTTACATCTCTGATGTGCTCTCTTCTGCTATGATTTCCGTTTTTCCGCCCCCTCTCTTACTCCGCCCCCCTTCTTTCCTCTTCCTCTGTCTCTCATCCTGCCCTCCCTCGCTTTCTCCTTTTCAGATGGATGGAGGTGATCAAGAGTGCGGCCAGCGCTACAGGCCGAATATGTCTCTTCATACCTAAAGGTCCTTTGGAGAGGAACGGGAACTAAGCTCCTCCTGCATATAATCTACTGTGTGCTTCCCAAAGTCAGCCTATTTTTATATTTTGCACTAAATTGGGAATACGGTTCTTTGTGGGACACAATCCTAGAGAGCCATGGGCTGGGACCCATAGATTTTCACAGTCACGTGTAATATCGACTCTATGGTTCTCATTGTCATCATGTTAAAGTGACAGTCATGGATTCATTTTATAAAAAATTACATTTTCTTTGGATGTTTTTTTATGTTCATGCAGTCATTCTTGCCCCCAGGATTCATCAACCTTCATTATGTCTGTTCATGTAATAAGCGGTGAACAGAGTTACATATTATGCGGTTCAAGAAAGATATAAAGTGCTATTATTATGAAAATGTACAGTTAGGTCCGGAAATAATTGGACACTGACATAGGTCTTGTTATTTTGTCTGCTTAGCAAAACTTATTCAAGTTACAGTTAAATAATGAATATGGGCTTAAAGTACAGTCTCTCAGCTTTAATGTGAGGGTATTCACATCCAAATTGGAGCAAAGGTTTAGGAATTACAGCTCTTTAATATGTAGCCCCCTCTTTTCCCAAGGGGAAGAAATGAAATTGGACATTTGAGAGATAGCAGGAACATTAGGAGTTGCCAAATGAACGGTTTGGTACATTCTGAGAAAAAAAGAATGCATTGGTGAGCACTGCAACACAGAAAGGCCTGGACGTCCACAGAAGACAATAGTGGTGGATGATCGTAGGATCCTTTCCATGGTAAAGAAAAACTCCACAACATCCAGTCAAGTGAAGACCACTCTCCAGGAGGTAGGCATATCATTATTAGATTAGATTCAACTTTATTGTCATTGAACAGTACGAGTACAGTACAGCAAAATGCAGTTAGCATCGAACCAGAAGTGCAAATAGAAGAATAGGGCCAAGTCTATCATAAAGGGAAGACTTCACAAGAGCAAATACAGACAGTTCACCACAAGGTGCAAACCAAGTCAAGTCAATCACCTGATCTCAACCCGATCGAACATGCATTTCACTTGCTGAAGACAAAATTTAACGGAGAAAGACCAACGAACAAACAACAACTGAAGACAGCTGCAGTAAAGGCCTGGCAAAGCATCACAAAGGAGGAAACCCAGTGTTTGGTGATGTCCATGCGTTCCAGACTTCAAGCAGTCATTGCCTGCAAAGGATTCTTGACAAAGTATTAAAAATAAACATTTCATTTATGATTGTGCTAATTTGTCCAATTGCATTTGAGCCCCTGAAATAAGGGGACTGTGTATGAAAATGGTTGCAATTCCTAAATGTTCCATTAGATATTTTTGTTCAACCCCTTGAATTAAAGCTGAAAATCTGCACTTCAATTGCATCTTGGTTGTTTCATTTCAAATCCATTGTGGTGGCGTACAGAGCCAAAATTATGAAAATTGCTGAAGTGTCCAAATATTTCCAGACCTAACTATATGTGTTGGTAGCAGGTAATGGCAATGAATCAGCCTAGTAAAGGGACGTTTTGTCAATGATGTGAGCACTCCCTTAGATGGGAAGTGGAATTAAAGTAAGACCAACTCAGCATCTCACCCTAGGCAGCCATGACAAGACTACATAAGAGCACATGGGTTGGTTTTCCAGACAAAGATTTAGCTTAGTACTGGACTAAAAATCATAGTGATTTTTAGTCCAGGACTTGAACTCTGTCTGAGAAACGAGATCATGGGTAAATTTTAGGAATAGCTAGGGAAATTACAGGGTTAGTCTAAATATTCTTGTTTCCTTTAGTCTGTTAAACGTTTCAAAGGACTTTATTATGTAATGTCTGTTGACACAAAGATAATGGCTTAAAAATTAACTGGAAGGTGGATGGAGGACAAAGATGATGCATGGAATGTGCAGAGCTTGCATGGATAGACTAGGAAGCATAACTTGTTGGGCAAAGACCTAAATACTTTAAGTAGGGCGGTACAACTACATTTATTATGTCCTTATAAGTCACTGAAATGGGTATAAAAGCAGGGACTCTATGTGCAACGCCATTTACAAAAATGTTGGGACGCTGTGTAAAATGGAAATAAAAACAGAATGCAAAGATGTGCAAATCTTTTAAACCCTATATTCAATAGAAATAGTACAAAAACAACATATCAAATGTTGAAAATGTTTAATGTTCCTTTATATGCCCACTTTGAATTTGATGCCAGCAGCACGTTTCAAAAAAGCTGGGACAGGGGCAACAAAAGGCTGGAATGTTGTGTAATACAAAAAAAACTACCTGGTGGGACATCTTCCAATTAAATAGACTAATTGGCAACAGGTCAGTAACATGATTGGATATAAAAAGAGCATACCAGAGAGGATGAGTCTTTCAGAAGTAAAGATGCGGAGGGGTTCACCACTCTGTGAAAGATCGCACGGGCAGCACTGCAACAATTTAAGAATAATGATTCTCAATGTAAAATTGCAAAGAGTTTGGGGATCTCATATTCTGCATTACATAATATCATTAAAAGATTCCGAGAATTCGGAGAATCTCTGCACGCAAGGGACAAGGCCGAAAACCAATATTGGATGGCCATGATCTTCGCAATTCTGAGGTGGAAATCACTGCATGGTCTCAGGAACATTTCTGAAAACCATTGGCTGTGAACACAGTTTGTTGCTGCAACCACAAATGCAAGTTATAACTCTACCATGCAATGAGGAAACCAGATATAAACAAGTTCCAGAAATGCCGCCGCGTTCTCTGGGCCCAAGCTCATTTAAGATGGACTGAGCCAAAGTGGAAAACTGTCCTATGGTCTGACAAATCAAAGTTTTAAATTATTTTTGGGGATCATGAACGCCACATCCTCTGGGCTAAAGAGGGGAGGGACAAATCTGGTTTGTTATCAGTGCACAGTTCAAAAGCCAGCATCCGTGATGGTATGGGGGTGCATTAGCTCACGTGGCATGGGTGACTTGCACATCTGTGAAGGCACCATTAATGCTGAACAATATATACAGGTTTTGGAGCAACATAAGCTGTCATCCACACAGTGTCTTTTTCAGGGAATGCTTTGCTTATTTCAACAAGACAATGCCAAACCACATTCTGCACATACAGCTCCGGAAAAAATTGAGACCACTGCACCATTTTCTTTCCTTTCCAAAAAAGTTGAAAAGGAATGTTTTGAGTGAGGAACAGAAGGGTTAAAATTAAGCAAATTGAACGCTTCTGTTCCTCACTCAAAACTTTTCAACTTTTTTGGAAAGGAAAGAAAAAGGTGCAGTGGTCTCTGAATTTTTTCCAGAGCCATGCTGTTGTAATACAGCTGTATTACAACAGCATGGCTCTGTAGTAAAAGAGTCTGGGTGCTAAACTGGCCTGCATGCAGTCCTGACCTGTCACCCATTGAAAGCATTTGCCGCATTATGAAACCAAAAATATGACAAAGGAGACCCCGAACTGTTGAGCAGCTGAAATCCTATGTCAAACAAGAATGGGAAAACATTTCACTTCAAAAACTACAGCAATTGGTCTCCTCAGTCCCCAAACACTTAGTGTTGTTAAAAGAAGAGGAGATGCAACACAGAAATAAACATAACCCTGTCTCAACTTTTTTGAAATGTGTTTCTGGCATGAAATCCAAAATGAGCATATATATTTTTCCAAAAACAATATCATTTCTCAGTTTCAACATTTAATATGTTGTCTTTGTCTATTTTCTTTTAAATATAGGGATTAAATGATTTGCACAGCATTGCATTCTGTTTTTATTTGCACTTTATGCAGCGTCCCAACTTTTTTGGAAATGGGGTTGTATGATGAAACAAATTCATTCACATGTTTAGAAGACTTCTTTAATTGAATTGATTGAGGTATTCTTCTGTTTTTCCAAAATGTCAGTGCTTTGCTCTTTTGCCAACCTGAGGTTTTCATGGCAATGGAGTTATCCTAACTAAATATGGATCAGAACACATTTTGTAAGGTACTTCTGGTTACCATACAAAAGAGTTAATATACCTCTTGATAATTAAGAAAAGTCACGTTAATTACATTTTCCTGTACTATCAAACCTTGGTGAAAGTCCGACCTTTTCTCACCCTGCCATAACCTCCAAATGTCAAAAATACTTCATAATACTTCATATGATATACTTCATACTTCATAATACTTCATAACCCTAACCCTAACCCATCATAATAGATATATTAAAATATGTTTGATTTAGGTTTGTTAAATGGTAGTTCTACTCTTGTTGGGTTTTCTAATTTTAGGACAAAATTAAGTAGGGAAAGTGTTACACTTGAATGATATTTTGTTTGGCTTGCTGGGCTTGTCATTTGTTCTGTATAGTTTTATTTTGAACATTTATAGATTTTTTTTCTTCTACATTGGGAGGATGATCACTTGCAAAAGTACAATGCAGTGTTTATTTTAGAATATTCCATGAAAGTCACAGATTGCTTTTTTAAATGTCTTCATGGCTGAAGAGCACAGAATACACATTTTGGAATACATACAGGGCCGGTTCCAGGCGTAAGCAGTCGCTTGCCCCTGACCACTAGGGGGCACTAATTGCTAGGGGGCCCTGGGCCGCTAGTTGAGATGGGGCCCCAAATAAAATTTAGCTTAGGGCCTCCAGAAGGCTAGAGCCGGCACTGAAAACATATCACCTTATGAGATGACGATCGTAAGTGCTATAACTATTAAGTGATTCTAACTGTTTCTGTCTGGGGCTTAATGGACCTTGTCATTGTTGAGTAAAATAAAAAACTACGCAACATAATTGTCTGTAATCAGAGTCTCAAGAGTAGGAGTGTTTTTTTCATTTACTTTTTTAGAATCAGTTACTCCTTTTAGATAGTAATAAGAGTGGGAAACAGATGCTAGATCAGTGCTCCTATTTAAAGACACTGGATGTATAATGCCCCTCCTGATCATCAACAGATTATCACCATAAAAATAATAAACATTACCTTATACACTGATCAGCCACAACATTATGACCACTAACAGGTGAAGTGAATAACACTGATAATCTTGTTTCATGGCACCTGTCTGTGGGTGGGATATATTAGGTAGCAAGTGAACATTCTGTCCTCAAAGTTGATGTGTTAGAAGCAGGAAAAATTGGAGTGTAAGGATCTGAGCGACTTTGACAAGGGCCAAATCCATTGACAAGAGCATCTCCAAAACTGTAGCCCTTGTGGGGTGTTCCCGGTCTGCAGTGGTCAGTACCTATCAAAAGTGGTCCAAGGAAGGAAAAGCGATGAACCGGCGACAGGGTCATGGGCCATGGCCCATTGATGCACATGGGGAGCGAAGGTTGGCCTGTGTGGTCCAATCCAACAGATGAGCTACTGTAGCTCTAATTGCTGAAAACGTTAGTGCTGGTACTGCGAGAAAGGTGTCAGAACACAGAGTGCATCACAGTTTGCTGCGTATGGGGCCCGAGTAGCCGCAGACCAGCCAGGGTGCCCATGCTCACCCCTGTGCCGAATGCACCTAAAATGGGCACGTGAGCATCAGAACTGGAACACGAAACAATGCAAGAAGTTGGTCTGGTCTGATGAATCACGTTTTCTTTTACATTATGTGGATGGCCGGGTGCGTGTGCGTCGCTTACCTGGAGAAGACGTGGTACCAGGATGCACTATGGGAAGAAGGCAAACCGGCTGAGGCAATGTTCTGTAGGGAAACATTGGGTCATGCCATTCATGTGCAGAGTTGGGGAGTAACGGATTACAAAAAAACAGTAACTGTAATACCTTACGTTACCAACTAAAATATTGTAATCGGATTACAGATACTTTTGAGAAAATGTATGATTACTTTTGGATTACTTCAATTGAAAAAGAATAGGTGTGCGAAATAATTGACATGTTGCATGTTTGAGTTTATTATTTAATGTTTTAAAAACATCGTTATTTGAACCAAAATAAGAATTGCGTGCCTCAGTTGTGTGTGATCATCATGCGCGCAAAGGTGGCCTCGCATAACCAGATTAGTCATGGATGAAGCGCTAGTTGAATTTTCTCCTGGATGGCTGGTAAAAACAGAGTATATCTACGATAATAATAGCCGAGGCGTATAAACAACATGGTCTCAGGACACTACGTAGACTATTTTACGAAATCCATGGCACTCAATTTCATATGATATATGACGTTACGTTAGGTTACATTACAATGCGCCACCAAAACGTATGATACATAACGAAATTATTTAAATGTGACATATCTTATGAACGCTATTACAACATATCAAATGTTGCGAGCGCTATTACGAGTTATTAACAAAATGTTTGACCTGTGTTTTGAACTGGCAACATTGAATTAGAAGGCAGTCACCCTACCCATTGCCCTACACAAGACATGTAAATTTAGGATGAGTAACAGCAACACCAAGGTCGCTAGAATATGTTATAAAAGCATTTTATCATTAAAGTTAGGTTAACGTTAGGCATCACAGCACTCAGGTTAAGGTTAGGATTAAGGTTAGATATCATAGCACTGGGGTTAAGGTTAGGGTTAAGGTTTGGGTTACGGTTAGGAAACAAAAAAGGTTAGGTTAAGGTTTGGTTAGGGTTAGGTCTCACAGCTCTGGGGTTCAGGTTAGGGTTAAGGTTTGAGTTAGGATTACAAAGAAAATCACTTAAAACATATTTATGTTGTGACATCACCCTTCGCCTTCACTGCTTACAGGTTCCTCACTGGAGCAGTGGGTAGCGCATCTTTCTGGGATGTGGAAGGTTGCCGGTTTGAAACATGGTTTTCTGTTTTTTTTCTCCATTCAGACTCTAACGTTATTTTACTGAATGTAATATATCTTACGAAATCCCCTGGCTAAAATTTGCGTAAAATAGTCTGCGTAATCATTCTGAGACCAGGTTGATATAAAATGTTATTTAGTTATCTACTCGACACATCTTTCTCAGAACAGTGATAGGCCTACCTGGTGTTATCTTTTTCAAGTTTCAAGGTTTATTTGTCAAATGCACCGAACAACACAGCCAGTACGAGTTGCACCGAAGAACTCAGACATGAATTGTATAATAGATTAGGCAACTATTTGTTAGATATCTGTAACATGGCGCTGCCTTCAAGATAAAACATTATATGGAATTTACCACGACATTTGAGGAGAAAAGGTGTGTTGGGAAGCACTCTGCCAAAGGATGACTATTTGCATTTGACGCAACCACATCAACTCCGTTCCATACAGGTAGGCCATGTGATTCTGCTTGCTTTGGATCTCTGAAAATTGTGTTAATTGGTTATCATTGGCTGCTGACGTCATTTACTTTAAGCTAAGAGTGCAGGTTTATAATCACAGTTTATTTATTTCATTTGCATTTTGAAAATCCATTGCTGGTGGCCCTAATAATCGCAGGTTAAGTTCACGCGGGTAAAATGTATTTGTGTGCAGGTGTTCACGATTGCAAACGTGCATTTGCGTGTCTGGGGTTTCTGCAACATTTTGACAATGTTGTTGGTTGTGGAGCAAAATATCAGACTACTGCAGATTTAGTTTTTGAGCGAAAAGCTACGGATATCTTAATTTTTCTATACAACAATGTCAGTACCCTTTTCGATTGATTGCCATTTATTTTTCAACAATGTTTTGAAACAATTAAAACATGAATAAAACACAAATAACAGAATAGGCTTAGGCATCATTAGATTTTGGGTTATGTTCAGATAAAAAGTCAGATTCTGGAAGATCAAGGGTTATTGGATTATTTGGAATGACTGAATATCTGACAGACCATTAGCATGTAATGTAGGGATGTAGCCCAATCATATTGAAGTAGAAAGCAATAGTTTAAAGCAATAGTAGAAAGCAATAGTTTAGCAATAGTTTAACCCTTTCCAAAGGCACTGTACACAACCCATAAGGTAAAATGCAAATTCTGTTTTTGGCCAGCTATGTAAACTCTAACATTGACTGATACTGCAAAAGGTGTTCAATTGGTTGTAGGCTATTCCTATTTTTTTTCCAATGCCTCTTAATATCAAAGTAATCCACTGAGTTTGAGTAATCAAAAAGTTACATTACTGATTACAAATGTGGAGAGGTAACTCGTAACTGTGACAAATTACATTTAAAAAGTAACCTACCCAACCCTGTTCATGTGGATGTTACTTTGACTTGTACCACCTACCTAAGCATTGTTGCAGACCATGTGCACCCTTTCATGGTGACAGTATTCCCTGATGGCATTGGCCTCTTTCAGCCGGATAATGTGCTCTGGCAGAAAGCAAAAATGGTTTAGGAATGGTTTGAGGAACAAAACAATGAGTTCAAGGTGTTGACATGGCCTCCAAATTCCCCAGATCTCAATCCAATTGAGCATCTGTGGGATGTGCTGGACAAACAGGTCCAATCCATGGAGGCCCCACCTCACAACTTACAGGACTTAAAGGATCTACTGCTAACGTCTTGGTGCCAGATACCTTCATGGACACCTTCGGAGGTCTAGTGGAGTCCATGCCACGACGGGTCAGGGCTGTTTTGGCGACAAAAGGGGGACCTACAAAAATATATGGCAGGTGGTTATAATGTTATGGCTGATCGGTATAAGCAAAGTTTACAAAGACAACATAGGTGTTGGTTGTGGAAGTATTGGCAGAGACTGCAAATTAGTGACATTTTTACAAGGACTGGAATATAATCTCTTTGGATGCTTCCCAAATGGCACCCTGATCCTTAAATAACTATATTTTTGACAATGGCCTGTATGGCTCTAATGACACGTCTATAGAGCTCTAATGAAGTGCAGTGTTTAGGGAATGGTTGCCATTTGTGACTAATTTCTATGTCAAGGGTTGCAAACCAACCAAAACTGTACGGTTCCCCCACTGTTTAATTGTAGAGCAATTTTACTTGTATTTATTATTTAGCAAACAGCATGCAACTGTTGCTCCTCTGTTTTGCATGTAGTCTCATGTTATTGCATTAAACATTTAACAAATAAAAATGATGTAAAACCAAGGTTCAGGTTTTCTTCAGCCTATTGAACCCAGACTGAAACCGAATGAGATCAAGATCTGTCTGGTTTAAAAAGGCTAGCAGGTAGACTAAATTAGAAGCACCACATATCTTCTTTTGCAAGCTTGACATTTAATGGAAATGTAAGATTGAACCGTCACCTGAAGCATTTACAATGAAAGCTGTTTCCTCACAATAAAATGCAAGTCTTCCGCAGCTCTTAATCAATCAATCACATTTATTTATGAAGAGCTCTTTACATAAGCTGTTGTCACAAAGTGCTTTTACAAAACACCCAGCCTGAAACCCCAAGGAGCAAGCAACAACAGTGCTGAAACACAGTGGCTAGGAAAAACTCCCTAAACGGGGCCAAAATTTAGGAAGAAGCCTAGAGAGGAACTAGGCTCTGGGGGTGACCTTAATCTAGGCCTCCTTGTTTTCTGTACTTACCTGTGCTGTCTTAGTTGTTTACTTTTTACCTGGCTCTTTATCAGAAGCAATGATGACCATATAACCAGTTTTCACCATATCACCATTTTTAAGAATCTTGAGTTTTGGCATAATTTCCTTAATGTGGCATTGCACTTCTATATGCTGCTTTTTCCTTTCATATAATAGCACAATACATGCAGTAAAAACATTTACAACTTAAAAAAAATATATATATAATGAGTTCTGTATATTGGTAATAAAATAATGTATTTCCCAGAGTTAACTTTTGTATGTTATTTCAATGACTACTTACTTTATTGTGCTAATTCTACATATTAAAGTACTTATGAATTAAAATAGAAAAATGCAACTTTTTTCCTGAACTGTATAAAGAGAGAATATTTTCATCCTGTACTCTGTGACCCTGGGGAGGTCCAAAAATGGATCATGTGACTCTGGGGAGGTCCAAAAATGGAGAACATTACTTTTAATACTTCAAGCAGTCTATGAGGATATGTTAGAAAAGGTCAACTTTTAAAACCTGCATCTGAAATTCATCACAAAATGTAATGTAGTGGTATGTAGCACAATCCATTTGGGTTCCCCAGTTGTTTTCCCTGTGACAGAACATTTGTTTTCACTTAGATAATTATTTGAAATTTCTATCAAATCCTTTTAAATGGGGGAGAGCAATGTTACCCTCTGGTGCTGCAACCATGCTAGCTCGACCCTGTTGTCCCTGAGTAAGAGAATTAAGTGCACATAGAGACATAATATTTCAATTAATGAACTTCGACAAATCGTAGATATTCTTTGTTATTCAGCTTTAGGGGTAGTCTTCACGGTGAAGCCATTATCTTGCCAGCTCAGATACCTAATTTGCTAATTGTGACAGAATTCGGTAAACTGGGCTTATGTCGCATGTCACTACTTTTCAGGAGAAGAAAAACATGTTCTGGGATATTTTGTCTTTTTTGCAGAAATGCGTTCTTGAAGACGTGAACTTTAATGTGACTTAATAACAAACTAGTATGCGAAGTGTAAATGCGAATAAAATTTAAAACTAAAACCCTTGTTTAACCTGCGGAAAATACAGGACTTTTTCTTTCATTGGCTGAGATAATGAAGGGGCTGGACATGTTGACATACTGAGTTCTGATTGGTCTATCATGTAAACAGCTTTTGTCATAACACGACTGCTTGGTCAATAAATCATTGTGATCCCGTGACTTTCAAAAATGGACAGCTGCGATCAAATCGCTGCCCTAAATTTTGCTGGTGTTATCAACGAACTTGTGAGATACTACTTTCTGGAGTACAATGATGCCATGACTCAGAAGATGAATCGGACGACGATGAGGAAATCCCAGACTTTGATACTGTTCCAAACCTTCAGGCAAAATTGAGGCATTTCATTGCAGTGCCAGTGGTGGAATGAAAACGCTAGCTCCTCTTGTATAAAACAACTGTCTACAGATTACATTTACAAGAAAAGGACAATCATTGCAGTTATGATAGCTACAATGAAAGATGCATAGATTATTGGAGTATTGAACGCCTTGAGTGTGAACGGTAGTGAAATGATGCGTTGGAAACAACGTCAACAGACTAAACGCAAACAACAAAGGACTTTGTATGTAATCAGAGGATATATAATTGTTTCAGTCTGCCGCGAAACATTCCTACATGTATACGGGTAAGTGTAACGTTTGCTAAATAGCTACAGATAATTCCCTTTCAAAAAGTTGTCCAAGACGTTTGTATTGCTAGTTCTATCTAGCAATATAGCTATCTAGCTATAGCTACTGACGTTACTGTTAACGTTAGCTAGCTAGGTAACAACATTAACTTACCAGCTAGCTAACATTTCCTGGTTTCTAGCTTGTGTGTGATTAT
This sequence comes from Esox masquinongy, assembly GCA_016801175.1. NCBI lineage: Eukaryota > Metazoa > Chordata > Actinopteri > Esociformes > Esocidae > Esox > Esox masquinongy. The sequence goes on from JACXGI010010631.1 coordinate 20,686, forward strand.
GCTGAACTATTATGTTTGCACAGTAAATTACGTTACTGTTAACGTTAGCTAGCTAGGTAACAACACTGACTTACCAGTTAGCTAACATTCCTGGTTTCTAGCTTGTGTGTGATTATGCTTAGCTATTAAGTTTGCATAGTCTTCACAAAAGTGAACAAGTCACGTAGCGTGATAATAAGCTATCTGATTGACCGGTCATTTATCCAGGTGTTTGTGATTATACCTAATCTATAACCTTATAACGGCTCAGTGGCTGTCCACCTGCACTCAAACTATCTGCACTTACATTGCTGCGACTGTTTTTAAATGAATCCTGCTACTAAGCTACTTTACCTTTCACTGTACTGTTTATACGTGATGTAAGAAAGCCATGTGAAAAAAAACTTTAATTTTATTTGGTTTGATGTGGTTTATTAGAGACCAACCAGACCAGTTTAGCATAAGGCCAGAGTGTCCCAATTTGAATACTTAAATAGCTGGGTGGGGTTAAGGCCTAAGTGGGTGTGAACTACACTGAATGGGCGTAAACAAAGACCAGCTCTCTGGAAAGTGTGAATCTTTCAAGCCTCTTTTCTCAGAACTAAGCAGGGTTTTTCCTGCATAGAGGAATTTTTGGCATCCCCCAAAGAGGTTTTAAGGGGCGCCAAAGGAAAATCACCCATACCAAAATGATAAGAATTGAAAAAGAAATAGCATTTCAAATCCTCTCCGAATGTGTTTAATAGCAATTTATCAAACAACTGTTGAACAAGCGGAACATAAACCGAAGGCTAATGAGATCCTCTAACCAACGTCATTTTCCCATGTCGGTTATTTCAGTTTTTTTATCCTGTTAATACTTTCCCCTTAAAAACATACTACCACGTGTGTAGTCACGTGGAAGCAACGTGGAGGAGAAGTCAAATGCTGAGTCAACAGAGCAACTTTTCCCAAAGAAAAACGCAGTGTCCATCGTTTGGACACATTTTGGCTTCAGTTAAGATGACACCTAACAAAATTAGGTCAAATGTAAACACTGCAGAAAAACTGTTTCAACGACCAAAGGTAACACCACCAATCTGTTTTAACACTTGGAGCACAATCACGTTGCCAAATATGAACAGTGCATGGCTCAGAAAAAGAGACTGACAAGCGCTCAGCAACATGCGCCCAGCAACATGTGCCTCCACAAAGCAGGTGTCGATAACACAAGCATTTCCAAATGCTACACATTATGAAAAGTATTCAAGAAGATGGAAAGAAATAACTGACACCATTTGTTACTACATCGCGAAGGGCATGGCTCCCATAGTTACAGTGGAGCCCAGTGGTTTTACACACCTAGTTAAAACTCTCGGCAGAAGATACACTGTGCCATCGCGACTATATTTTCCCTAAACTGCGCTGCCCGACATGTACAAAACATGTCGTAAAAAGGTAGCTGCTGAACGGAAGTCTGTTCAGCACTTTGCAGCCACATCTGATCTCTGGTCAAGTAGGACGATGGACCCATACTTGAGCCTGATTTATGCTTCAATTTATGCTTCAACTTTGCACTACATGGCCGATGAATGGAAGCTGTGCAACAGATGCCTTGAGACGGCATATTTTCCAATCAATCACACATCAGAAATTATTGCACAGGGCCTGAGAGATATGCTTTCTGCGTGGGAACTCATGGAAAAGAACCTTGTGGCCATAACGACAGACAGCGGTGCTAATGTTGTCAAAGCTGGATGGACACGGCAACAGTGTTTTGGACACAGGCTGCACATTGCAATTGGTACGTGCACATCAGCTTAACAGACACAATGCTATAATATTCAATAATCTAATTGGGGATATTTGGGTGGTGACTGGCTGCTATATTCTTTTTGTTTGTTTGTATGTGTCATAAATTATAATATCTATGTTTTATGACTTTTTAATTCTTTCTTTCTGTGCTGATGTTCTTGTTAAGCACTTTGTTACATGTGTTAAAAAAGGTGTTGTATTTTACTTCAACACACTATATAAATTGTGACAACAATAAAAAAAAAACTGTTCATATAGCACCTTTATTAATGTTACAATGTGCTTGATATTACAATGTTACAATGTAAACTTCACATTACAAAATAAAGCAAAAAAAATAATATCAAAATCGTTCATTAATTGTAATCGAGGTAAAATGTTCAATTAATTGTGATTTTGATTTTAGGTCATATCATCCAGTCCTATAGACTACCATGGCCGTTTTAGTTAATAAAAAGAGGGTGAAATGTTCTGAAGCAGGATGTGACCTCTGCAACTGACTGCCTCTCCCAACCCCACACCCATGTTCCTCAAACTCACTATCCTCCCCTGTTCCAAGATTTATTCAGAAATAACAAGAAAATGCATAGATTTCTGCCATAAGGTAACTTTACTGTACGCGGACCAATCATGCTTACTATCATGCGTAGTCATCCCTCAAAGGCCCCTTCTGAGCCAGGAAAAACCCTGCGAAGTATAGCAGGTTATCTACTTTTAAAGCAGAATATCTCATAACTTTATCAAACAGTATTGTTTTACATACCATTTCAAAGCTCTGAATCTGGAACTTCATAAAATGCAATAAAAAGCAAAACTCAAATTTACGATAAGCCCAGTTTCCCGAATTCTGTCACAATTAAGTAGGGCATTTTTCTTTCTCGTTCATGAATGTTTGCAAGTAGTCTACACCGCTGAGGTGTAGGCCTAAATGTGCTGTTGGGTGGGCCTGCAGAAATTTGGGTGGGCAGAAAGCCCTCAAATCGTAAAGTGCATCACTGCTTCTGAAACTTTCAATTGCACTCAAACCATTTAACACCTAATTTTGCTGATCTGTTATATATGAATGTACATGTATTGCGCCTGAATTTCAAATTCCAAGTTTATTTATTAAATGCACAGAATAACACAGCGTCATCCTGCACAATTATTGTGGCATGACATCTATGTAGTAGTAATTCAGAAATGTATAAAGCAAAAATCTATCAAAAATACTGCTGCATGCAGCACTTAAGGAGTCTAAGCTATAACAATGCCATGCGAGGATAGGGCTTATAGGCCTGGTAGGTCTTATAGGCCCGATTATCTGTTTGTGTTCAGTAATAATGAGCGTTTAAAGTGATTTTCTTGTATAGCAACCCCATGTGGCCAATTGGTGCCGCACACTGCACATGTCACTGCACACATCATACCAATGATGCATACCAAATTTGGTGAGAATCGGACATACACTGGACAAAATAATACATTCGCAAAAAATAACATTGATTTTAAAATGACCCTTTCAGTCTATAAAGCTATCAATGGCTTTATTGACTAAAAGGATCATTTTAAAGTCAATTAATTGAAGGAAAAATTATGTTTAACAGCCATATCGAATGTGGGCCTGAAAAGAGAGAGTAGGGTGAAATTTCACACCCGGATTGGTGTTGACTGAGGAGAGGTGAATGATGTGGCCGTCAGTGGCAGGGCAGATGCTGTAAGAGTTGGTGATTTGCTGTTGGGTGCCTATAAGCATTGCCTCTGTCTTGCTGCAATTTAGTTGGAGGAAGTTGTTCAGCATCAAGCATTTTACCTCATCCAATCAGTTGGATAGGGTTGACATGGCAGATGTTGTGTCAGGTTTGGTTTTTATGTACACCTGTGTGTCATCTGTGTAGCAGGGGAATTGTACACTGTGATGTCTGAAGATCTGGCCAAGTGTGGGCATGTATAGCAGGAAGAGAATTGGTCTTAGCACCGACCCTTGTCTACGCTACAGGTTAATGTGAACTCCTCTGATCTTGCCTCAGAGACAAACATACTGCTTGTGGTTAGAGAGGTAAGAGGTGAACCAGTTTAATACTAGAACCGCCAAATGCCTATACCAATTGTCATTAAAATATAACTGCCATTTTGAAAGCTACACCCCCCTCCTTCCATGACGAACATTGTTCCGTTGTCAGAGTTCTAAACTCACAAATGGAAAACTATTTAGAGACTATTTACCTGTCTTTTTTAACACACGTTTTCCGACTTAATCCGCCAAAAGCACAAGCCACTTTGCGTTGGTACCCAGGCAACCACTGATGGTACCCAGCCGCTAATCACCCCTCACTGAATGCATTACGTCAATGGATGAATGCCGAACTCCCAGATGAATGATAAAGCCTTGGTTAAATTTCATTGGACTTACAAATGAAATGCAAGTTTTCCATGACCATTCAACAATTTAATTAGGCTATTATTGAAACATAATACAAACGATATAGGCTACTTGACAATTCAACATATGTATCACACTACCATTTTTCAATAGGAAATTCAGCTTCTTGTGTTGGCAAATTCATCAAATGTAAATATAAAATGTAAATCTAAATAATTATTCACGAAGCGAAATACCAATGACATTCTTTACCAATTTACAAATTTTATTAGGAGAGAAAGAGAAACAAATATTTACAAATATTGGCAATTTTTACCACTGCAAATGAGAGACAGTTATAGCGTTTAATATCTTTGTCTACTTCTTAGCTATTTGAATCAGAAAAAGTTACGAAAATACAGCTGAGGAAAAAATTAAGAGACCACTGCACCTTTTTCTTTCCTTTTCAACTTTTTTGGAAAGGGAAAAAAAAAGGTGCAGTGGTCTCTTAATTTTGTCCGGAGCTGTATCTCTTCGCAAACTTGCGATACCGCAACTGCAGTAACCATAGCAAAATTTTTTTATTTTTTTTAGCAATATTTCCCAAACAGCTGCCATTTTACCCACTTTCCCAACAAGATAGACAAAAAGTTTCATATATTCCACTGCTTCTCAGCTATTGAAATCAGAAACAATTACGCAAATATCTCTTAACAAACTTGAGATACTGCACCCGGAGTAACCATTGCAATAGGATTTATTCCAACTTTTTAAAAACGGCTACAATGGAAAGTAATTTCTCAATAAGACCCACCAACATGGAGGAACTTAAATGTGGATAAACTTCTCCGCTATTTAAATCAGGAAGAATTTTGAAAATATGTTACCGAACTTGAGCTACTTCAACCGGAGTAACCATGACAACAGGATTTTTCCCCACATTTCAAAAACAGGTCCAATGGAAAGTACTTTCTGAACCAGATACACAAACATGCATTTACTTAGTTGTGCTCAAGTTTGCATACCCTTGGGGAATTGGTAATATATGTACCATTTGTAAAGAAAACAAGAGTGAGCAGACAAAACATGTCTTTTATTTCTTATGGGATTCACATTCAGCTGTAGGTCATAACAGAATGGCACAATCATAAAACAAAACATGGCAACAAAGAAAAAAATGAATTGACCTCTGTTCAAAAGTCTGCATACCCTTAGTTCTTAATACTGTGTATTGCCCCCTTTTAACATCAATGACAGCGTGCAGTCTTTTGTAATAGATGTTTATGAGGCCCTGAATTCTTGCAAGGTGGTATAGCTGCCCATTCGTCTTGGCAAAATTCCTCCAGGTCATGCAAAGCCGTTGGTCATCTTGCATGAACCGCATGTTTGAAATCTCCACAGAGTGGAGACTGTGATGGCCACTCCAGAACCTTCGCCTTTTTCTGCTGTAACCACTGGCAGGTCAACTTGGCCTTGTGCTTAGGGTCATTGTCATGCTGGAAAGTCCAAGAGCGTCCCATGCGCAGCTTTTGTGCAAAATAATGCAAATTGTCTGGCAGTATTTTCTGATAACATGCTGCATTCATTTTGCCATCAATTTTCACAAGATTCCCCATGCCTTTAGAGCTCACACACCCCCAAAACATCAGTGAGTCGCCACCATGCTTCATAGTGGGGATGGTATTCTGTTCACTATAGGCCTTGTTGACCCCTCTCCAAACATAACGCTTATGGTTGTGACCATAAAGTTCTATTTTGGTCTCGTCACTCCAGTGTGCAGGAAGCTGTGAGTGAGGTGTGTCAAGGTGTTGTCGGGCATATTGTAACCGGGCTTTTTTGTGGCATTGTCGCAGAAAAGGCTTCTTTCTATGCAGCTCAGTTTTGTTCAAGTATCGTCGTATTGTGCTCCTTGAAACAACCACACTGTCTTTTTCCAGAGCAGCCTGTATTTCTTCTGTGGGTTACCTGTGGGTTTTTCTTTGTTTCCCGAACAATTCTTCTGGCAGTTTTTGCTGAAATCTTTCTTGGTCTAGCTGAACTTGGCTTGGTATCAAGAGATCCCCGAGTTTTCCACTTCTTAAAGAGAGACTGACTGGCATTTGCAAGACTTTGTATATCTTTATATCCTTTTCCATCTTTATAAAGTTCCATTACCTTGTTACGCAGGTCTTTTGACAGTACTTTTCTGCTCCCCCATGGCTCAGTATCTAGCCTGCTCAGTGCATTCACATGAGAGCTAACACACTCATTGACTATTTGTACACGGACACTAATAGCAATTTAAAAAGCAACAGGTGTGGGAAATTCATCTTTAA
>JACXGI010010632.1:0-27111 GCA_016801175.1 Esox masquinongy
TGTGATTAATCAGAGTCACTTTAAATGATGGCAGGTGTGTAATGATTTCTATTTAACATGAGTTTGAATGTGATTGGTTAATTCTGAACACAGCCACATCCCCAGTTATAAGAGGGTGTGCACACTTATGCAACCAGGTTATTGTAAGGTTTTTATTTTTCATTTTTCCCCCTCGAAGATTTCAGTTTGTTTTTCAATTAATTTGTTCACTTTATAGGTCACATTAAAAGTGGAAAAAGTTCTGACATGATTTATCTTTGTCTCATTGTTTGACATCACAAAAACCTGGTATTTTAACAGGGGTGTGTAGACTTTTTATATCCACTGTATATTGCCTTATATATCTCAATGATGGCTTTTATTTTGAAAAAGAAAATCTGAGTTAGCGCTGCTAGCATAAAATCCTGCTGCTAGAAGAACGGTAATGAAGCCTCGAATGGCTATCACTAGTCAAAAGTATCACCAATATTTTTAATTAGCTTGCTTTGGGTAACTGCAGCCTTTAAGATTCTAAATTAGTGATGAAGTTAACAAATTATGATGATGCTAACTTGGACGTGTACAGGGGGTTATAATACCACAGTTGATCCGAAAGAAAAACAATACAATATATTTTGTCAGATCTTGAAGAGATTGGCGTTTAGTTGGGCTACTCTACAAGTGGATAGCGTGCTTTGTTGTCTTCTGAGGTTTTGTTTTTGTGTTTTGAATTTCGTTATGGATCAAGGTAATTGTATTACTATGTTTATAGTTTTACATTCTAGTATGTTGTATTTCTATGCTTAGTTTCTATTGTTTCCAGTGTGTCCCCTTTAGCGTTTATTTGTTTTTCCAATAGCCAGATACCAGTGTTTAGACCATAGACCTTGATTCTCGCCCAGTGTTTTCTACCTTCGCCTTTAGATTTATATTTTCAACCTCTGCTCTGTTTTTAAATAGTTTTAGCCTTTGTATTTTGTGCCTTCCCCCCCTCTTTGTGATTTCCAGATTTTTAACCATTTTGCCGCCCTTGACTAGGCTAATTGTTTTGTACTTTGGAACCGTGATCCCTAATAAAAACTACCACCAACACTCTCGGGACATCTTTCCCCACAGTAAGTATAGGACCATTTAGTAGAATTTTAGCTTTTAAAAACACTTCTCTTTTCACGTGCCTATGACTGAGCACTTAAACTTAACCGCAATGTTTAGCCTTACAGCTTTTAATAGCTTCCTATGTTTTTATCCCGTTTTTATTCTTTTTATATTTTCTTATTCTATTTTTTATTATTATGATGTTGTTTTGATGTTTTCATTTGAGTATTTGTTTTTATGTTATTGTATTTTTATATTTTTGCCGGACCACGTAAGTGGAGCCGGCCTAGAAGAGCGAATGTCTCTTACTGAGTGAGTGAGTGAGTTCATCCGTCCATCCCTGACTGACTGCCTCCTCCTTGTTAAATAGCGTAGTGGTTAGAGACGCGGGCTACGGAACAGCAGGTCCCGTGTTTGACTCCCGTAACTGTCTCAACACATTATGCCTGAGGTTCAGGACAGACAAAAACTTCGCTGGCTATAACCTTATATAGCTACGTAATAGGAAGCCTAAAATAAAACAGTTCTGGTGGATATTAGGATTTGTTCAGGATAGACGAACACTTCGCTGCCTACATGATTCTCTCGTCTTTTCACTTGACAAAAGTCAGTTATCGTCACCTATATTGATAGATACTCAATGTCATTCACAAATGGCTAATTAGCTGTTAAAACGGCCAGTGGTAAAAGAGGATTTGTTCAGAAGAGACAAAAACTTCGCTGGCTACAACTTTCTGTATCTACGGGAAGCCTAAAATGAAACTGTTTACTGTAGTGATGGCCAATCGAGGCTTCATTAGCGTTATTTTAGCAGCTGGAAATTATGCTGGGAGCACTCAGATTTTCATTATCACAATAAAAGCCATCATTGAAATTTATAAGGCCATATAGTTAAAAATCTAGTATGTAAAAAAACAACAGACAAGAACAACATTGGAACAGAGATTCAACATAAAATGACAGACTAGATTGACAGACTAGATTGTTAACTATATCGCCTTATATAGTTCAATGATGGCTTTTATTTTGAAAGAGAAAATTTGAGTTAGCGATGCTAGCATAATATCCTGCTGCTAGAAGAACGTCCATTGTTTACTGTTATATTGCGACTATTTCTGGTGATTTTCGAATTATGTCTTAGGATTTCTTCAGGATAGTCAAACACTTCACTGGCTACACGATTCTCTCGTCTTTTCACTTGACATAAAAGTCTGTTATTGTCACCTATATTGATACAGTAGTTATTGTATCAATGTCATTCACGAATGGCTAATAAGCTGTTAAAACTGCCAGTGGCAAAAGCCATACAGTTAATAGATGCTATTTGTGATGGTGGTAAAATTAATAAGAAACGTTACAAAGTTTAACAAAATGCGTAATGGCGTCTAGCGACATATTACTGGCTAATAAGCTTTTAAAATGGCCAGTGGCAAAATTCATGCAGTTCACAGATAATATTTGTGGTTGGGGTAAACTTAATAAGAAACGTTACTCAGTTTAACACGATGGTTAATAGTGTCTAATGATAAATTCAAACTTGACAATATTATATAATGTATTAATGCATGACAATATTATTAACAATATTAGATAATGTCAATATGCTATACTGACAGCTCTGTGGTGTAGTGGTTAAAGACACAGCCTTTCATGTGGGCGACCTGGGTTCGAATCTCTAGAAGGCAGCCGCGATCAACACTGTTGCAGGTCGGCCGAACTAGGCTTGCCTTGTTTCTTTTTCTTTGTAAAGCACATTGAATTGCTTTGATGTATGAATTGTGCTATATAAATAAACTTGCTTGCTATCCTGAAAAAATACTAATGCGTAATTTGATATGACCGCAATGAGACACGAACACCAGTCGCTTGCGTGGAAGGCCGCATCTCTACCCACTATGCTATTTTACAAGGGTCGCTCGCTCGCTCGTTCGCTCAGTAAGAGACATTCGCTCTTCTTGGCCAGCTCCGCTTATGTGGTGGGGCAAAAACTGAACAACTGAAGCTGAAGATTTGTTATGAAACTGTCTAGAAAACCTTGACCTGTAGCCCTTTAGACTATCTTAGACGTGCCCCAAACATATAAATATTTAAGTCCAGGTTAAAAACACTTTTTTCACAAGCCTATGACTGACCACTTAAACTTAACCACACTGCTTTTATAGCTTCTTATGGAATCTACAAAGGAATCTACCAGTTATTATTTTTATTTTGTTTTTATTCTATTTCTATTTTCTTATTCTGTTTTGCTATTATGATGTTTTATAGTTTTTATTCTAGTGTTTGTTTTTATTCTTTTGTATTTTTATATTTTTCTTTCCTTTGTAAAGCACATTAAATTGCTTCTATTTATTAATTGTGCAATATAAATAAATTTGCTTGCTTAATGATTTCCATTTTTTATTAATAAAAAGGAGAGACTATTCAGCATAAAACATTATTTTGGATTATTGAATAAAGAACATTGCAAACTCAAAGGTCTAAAGACGTAGAAGTTGTTTTTCAGACTAGTGAACTGGGGAACTATGAATTACCATCAACTCACTTTCAGCTGGCATGGAGCGAGTGTTTGGGCCATCGTGCTCTTTACCTGAGGAGCGACTCCATCTGGCAAGCTCTTTAAATAATTAAGAGGTCTACTGAGCAACAATCAGTATCACATATGTCTAGATCGAGATAACGGGAGTTGTCTCCTATGCAGGACAGCTCCTTAATGTGTTTTTATCTGTGGAACTGCATGGCTATGTGAGGTCCTCGCATCGTTCATGCTTCAGCTCCTCCCTCTCGCGCCCCTTGTCGGCCACCGCTACGCACTCACATCCCAATGTACCTGAACGCAGCCCGCAATCCAGATCCCAATCACCGGAATACTGAACACCTGCTCCTCGTTACCCCTCTCTATATCAGCCTGTTCTCCACCTTCACTCAGGTGTGATGTATTGTTCGTAGTGGACCTGCCAAGCCTTTGCATAGCGCTCTTCCTTGTTTTTCATTCCCAGCCTGTTGTCCTCTCCTTTCCTTGCCCTGTCCCCGTTTGTCTTTGAGTATAGAAGCCTGCCTCTTGACCTGCCTGCCTGCCCAGTGGATTCTCCTACCTGCTTGCCCCTGCCTGTACTGTCACCTTCGCGGACTGATCACCTGGTTACCGTACCTTGCCTGCCTGCCCCGTGGATTATCCTGCCTGCCTGTCCCTTCCTATACTGTCGTCTTCTCAGACTGATCACCTGGTTACCGAATCTGCCTGCCTGTCTCTCGTTCTGCTCGTGCCTTATCCCTTGTGCTTTTGCTAATAAATCGACAGTTGCGTTCCGCAATTGGAACCTCAAACCCCTGGTCCCGGTGTTCATTACAGAATACCTCACCCCATCCAGCGGAACTTCAAGAGCGACTGTCGCAACAGGAGGAGAGGATCGAGGAGTTGTGTCAGTTGCTTCGGCAATCCGTGCCCACGCCTCCTCCGTCCGGTGTAGTTACTGCGCTTCCCTTCCTTTCGTTTCCCTGCCGAGTAAGAACGATGGGTCTCCTGGAAAGTGCAAGGGGTTTCTTATGCAGTGCTCGCTGTACGTCACCCACCACCCGAGCCAGTTCACCTGCGACAAGAACAAGGTGGATTTCGTCATCTCCCTGCTGACAGACAAAGCCCTGGAGTGGGCCACTGCTCTATGGTCCGCCAACAGCCCCGAACTGGGCTCAGAGGCTCAGTTCCTATCATTGTCCAGGGAGGTGTTTGACCACCCCGTCTCTGGGCACCACGTCGAGGATCACCTGTGCGTGATCAAGCAGGGGACACGCACCGCTGCAGCATACGCCCTGGAGTTCCGCACCTTGGCTGCGGGTAGTGGGTGGAGTGAGGCTGCGCTCCTTACGGTGTATCGTAGGGGGCTGAACCGGGAACTACAGGCCGAGCTGGCCTGTAGGGGTGATCTGACCTCCCTCAACGAGTACATCAACGTATCCATCGCCATAGATAACCTGCTGTTGGACCAGAGAAGAACAGCCAACCCACGATCACGCACGACTCCATCTTCTGTCCCTATTCCGGCGCCCCCAGCAGAGATGGAACCTATGCAGTTGGGCCACTCCCGTTTGACCACCACCGAGCACCGCCGTCGCCGTATGGAGGGTATTTGCCTATACTGCGGCGAGAGGGGACACATGGTCTACCAGTGCCCAACCAGGCCTCCTCGCTCCGGAGAGACCGGGACCTCAGCGAACCTTCAGGTAGGACAGTCTCACTTTTTAAACGTAACCCATAAGCAGTTATACCTACCTGTGAGTTTCTCGGTTAAGGGGGTTCCGGTCTGCCTGGAGGGTTTAGTCGACTCTGGAGCCGCGGGCAGTTTCATGGACCTGGGAATAGCGGAGCAATTGGGGAATAAATTACACCCACTAGACCCGCTATTGCGAGTGTCCCTGGACGGGGAACCTCTCGGGACCGGCTATGTCTACCATCAGACTGAACTGCTGAGCATGCGAGTAGGCGCTCTGCACTCCGAGCTCATTCAGCTGCTGGTGGTGTCCTCTCCCCATGAACCGGTGGTACTGGGACACCCCTGGCTCTGTCTACATGACCCAGACATCTCCTGGAGTAAGGGGGAATTGTCTGTCTCGTTGTCCGAGTGTACCCTGCAGGGCCACCTCGGTGGAAGGAACCCCATCAGCACCCACCCCAGAGCTCCCGTCTGTCTACCACCAATATAAGCAGGTATTCAGCGAGGAGAAGGCTTCCGAGTTGCCGCCACATCGCCCGTGGGACTGCGCCATAGATCTGGTCAGAGGAGCTCCGCTTCCCAGGGGCCGTGTATACCCTTTGTCTATCCCCGAAACCAAAGCAATGGATACATACATAGATGAGTCCCTGCGTCAAGGAGCCATCCGCCCGTCGATGTCTCCTGCTGCTTCCAGTTTCTTCTTCTTCGGGAAAAAGGACGGCGATTTGCGACCCTGCATCGATTACCAGGGGCTGAACGAGATAACCGTAAAGAACCGCTACCACTTGCCACTGATTTCGGCTGCGTTAGAGCAAGTCGGACAGGCCATCATCTTCACCAAACTGGACCTGCGGAGCGCATACCATTTGGTGCGCATATGAAAAAGGGATGAGTGGAAGACTGCCTTCATCACACAGCGCGGTCACTATGAGTACTGTGTCATGCCTTTCGGCCTCACCAACGCCCCTGCTGTCTTCCAGTCGTTTATGAACGACATCTTCAGGGATATGATCGATCGGTTTGTTATAGTGTACATCGATGACATTCTCATCTATTCCAAGATGCTGCCAGAGCACATCAGCCATGTCCAACAGGTCTTACAGCGGTTGCAGCAGCATCACCAAAAAAGCGTGTTCCACGTCTCCACGGTCGCCTTCCTGGGGTCGGTGCTGTCACCAGGCGGTGTCCGGATGGATAAGAGCAAGGTGTCCGTGGTACGTCAGTGGCCTCGGCCTCAAACCGTCAAGGAGATGCAGCGTTTCTTGGGCTTTGCCAATTACTACCGCCGTTTCATCCGGAATTTCAGCACCACCACAGCCCCGTTGTCCGCCCTGACCGGTCAGAAGACTCGAACGCTGCGCTGGTCTGAACCCGCCACATCAGCATTTGAGAAGCTGAAGGACCTGTTCACCGCTGCTCCCATTCTTCGCCAGCCTGATCCCACGCTACCGTTTGTAGTGGAGGTGGATGCCTCAGAAACTGGATTTGGGGCGGTCCTGTCGCAGCGTGTAGGCACGCCACCCAAACTGCACCCCTGCGCCTTTTACTCGAAGAGGCTCACACCCGCACAGAGGAATTACGAAGTCGGGAACCGTGAGCTCCTCGCCATAAAGCTGGCACTGGAAGAATGGAGACACTGGTTGGAGGGAGCCCTACACCCATTCCTGGTACTTACGGATCACCGCAACTTGGAGTATCTACAAACGGCCAAGCGTTTGAACTCCCGTCCAGGTCGGTGGTCTCTCTTTTTTAACCGCTTTCGCTTCTCAGTCTCCTACGTGCCAGGAAAGAAAAATGTCAAGGCGGACTCCCTGTCACGTGTATTCGAGCGGCCGACCAGCAGTCCGACACAAGAGACAATACTGCCCTCCACCTGCCACGTAGGGCCGATAAGGTGGGACATCCAGGACACCATCCAGGAGGCCCTGCTGGCTGACCCTGCTCCTCCTACCTGCCCTCCGGGAAAGACCTACGTTCCAGCAACCATTAGGCCCCAACTGTTACAGTGGTGCCACACCTCGTTGGGGTCCGGGCATCCGGGAATCACCCGCACCACGAAGCTGCTCAGCAACCGATACTGGTGGGCTTCCCTGTCCGACGATGTATGCGACTACCTGTTGTCTTGCCCTGTTTGCGCCCAGTCTAAGAGCCCCCGTCACGAGACCTGCCAGACTCAAACGGGTACACCGTGATTTTAACTGTAGTGGACCGGTTCTCCAAGATGTGTCGTCTGATTCCCCTGACTGAATTGCCCAATGCCACCCAACTGGCGGAGGTTGTTTTCCAACAGGTGTTCCGGCAGTTCGGGATACCTGAGGACATCGTGTCCGACAGGGGGCCTCAGTTCATCTCCCGTGTATGGCGGGCCTTCTGCGACCGATTGGGGGTGTCCGTCTGCCTGTCCTCCGGCTACCATCCAGAGTCCAACGGCCAGACAGAGAGACTTAATCAGGACATCGGGAAGTACCTACGGCAGCAGTGCCAAAAGCAGCCGCACGACTGGAGCCGGTATTTACCTTGGGTAGAATATGCTCAAAACTCCCTCATTCACTCCTCTCTCCGGCTCAGCCCTTTTCAATGTGTATTTGGTTACCAACCCCCTCTCTTCTCGTGGGATACAGAACCAGGACCTGTTCCTGCAGTGGACGACTGGTTCCGACGCAGCGCGCGCGTTTGGGAATCAGCGCATCGACACCTCCAGCAGGCGTCCAGCATGCAGAAGGTCCACGCGGATCGTCGCCGGCGCCCGTCTCCCCTGTACCATCCGGGCCAACCCGGGACATCTGTCTGCGCCTCCCCTGCCGTAAGCTTACCCCCAGATACATCGGGCCCTTTAAGGTTACACATCGCATTAACCCTGTTACCTACAGTCTCCAGCTGCTTTGTCAGTGCAAGATCTCCCCCACCTTTCATGTGTCCCTCCTCAAGCCGGTCCATTACAGTCTCCTGCATCCGCCGGTCGCTCAGCAGCCTGCACCACCTCCGATGCACATCGATGGGGAACCCGCGTACGCTGTGCATGAGATCCTGGATTCCCGCCGCCGGAGTGGGCGCCTGAAGTATCTGGTTGATTGGGAAGGCTATGGCCCGGAGGAGAGGGTCTGGATTCCTGCTCGCGACGTCCTCGACGCGGACATTGCTGCGCAATTCCACGCCGCCCGCCCGGATCGCCCTGCGCCCTGTCCGTGGGGTCGTCCGTCGTGGCGGTCCCGGCCGTCGGGAGCTGGCCATGGGGCGTGGGTCCTGTGAGGTCCTCGCATCGTTCATGCTCCAGCTCCTCCCTCTCGCGCCCCTCGCCGGCCACCGCTACGCATTCACATCCCAATGTACCTGAACGCAGCTCGCAATCCAGATCCCAATCACCGGAATACTGAACACCTGCTCCTCGTTACCCTTTGAGTATAGAAGCCTGCCTCTTGACCTGCCTGCCTGCCCAGTGGATTCTCCTACCTGCTTGCCCCTGCCTGTACTGTCGCCTTCGCGGACTGATCACCTGGTTACCGAATCTGCCTGCCTGTCTCTCGTTCTGCTCGTGCCTTATCACTTGTGCTTTTGCTAATAAATCGACAGTTGCGTTCCGCAATTGGAACCTCAAACCCCTGGTCCCGGTGTTCATTACAGGCTAGACCTTATAGGAAAATACAGTGCTATTGATCACGTGATGAATAGAGCTGTGCTTCACACAGCACATAGATGACTGTGTCCAAAACAAAGCCGTAGAAGGTACACGTGAGAATCACAGGGGCTTTTATGTTTGCCCTTACTTTAAGGAAAATCCTAAGCAAGTGTATTTTGGAATGATTTATATATTAAAACTTAAATCATGTACCAATTTAGTAGGACGTGTGTGTGCGCACGTGTGTGTAAGTGCGTGTTTTGCAGGAAGAGAAGATGAAAAAAATGTACAGTATAATTTGGCAAGCTCAAAATGGGACAGGCTCTATCTTCTGACTTCTAATCACATCAGCAATTTCAATGGCTGCAAACACATGTGGCAGGGACTTCCAACCATCACAGGCTATAAAATGAAAATCACCTTCATGGTCATCCCACTTCTTACCCCAAAACACAAGACCACCTACAGTGCAATTTGTAAATCTACACAAAATATCTGCGGACATAAGCAATTGCCACTGAACTGCAGATGGCTCTATACCCACCTGAACAAGAGGAATAACCATGGAATGCTGTTCAGCTTTATATAACATCAGCCCTCACCAAGCTCATAGCCCAAAATCTTTCCCGCCACGTCAAGAAAAAAAATGAATAATCAAAACATTTTGTTCGACAAATAATAAAATCTTTTGAAAAGCAAAATCAAATCGATTGAAAATTAATGCAAATACTTCTTTTAGAGGGAATATTTTTTCTTGATAACCCGATGGCGTTAAAATGATTCTTTGGTTGCAGTTTTTTTATCTTTGATTACGTTACCCTGGGTTTTGCTCTCAATTTGTGATGACTGCGCCCTCTGCTGCCTCTCCTCCCCCTGCAGCAGACAGGCTCCAGCGGTCGACGTCACCGGCCTTCTGACACACCGCCCATCTCGTCATTCATCTCACCTGTTGTCTTGTTTAGCGCACCTGGTCCTCATTTACGGTCATTCCCCCAGTATATATGTTCCCTCTGCTTCCCTATTCTTTGTGTTATTGTCTCACTTTCCGAGCATGCGTCGGTACTGTGTTGCTCATATTAAAGGAAATACTTTTCACTAGCTCCTCGTCTCCTGCTCCTCGCTTTCCTTTAAACAGTCCTGACAATTTCTTTTATGCGGTTGCAAGTTTTTGACACACATTTCACAGTGGGCCGGTTTAAGAGAGGAAATGCATCTCCATTGTTTATCCATTGGTCATCCAATTGTCATACACAGAATAGTATTTTCTCAATAAGGCAAAAAGTATTCCTTACATATTACAGTTAGTGGAAGAAAATATAGAGTTATATTTTTAACAATCCCATTGTCACGTATCAGGTGTAGTGTGGGGTAGGAACCAGGCGCAGGCATTTTCACGTTCTGCGGATTTTTAATTCAAACAAACAAAACCCAAACAACGAACGGACGATAAAGCTAACTGAATGAAATAAAAATGCGCAACAGGCGACTTATAAAGAAACATTCAAACAGTACCGCAAAGCACCACTCACCAAACAAACACGACGACAAGCAACAATGATCCACAAATGCGGGGAGCAGAGGGGAAACATTTAAACACTTACAAATGATGTGATAGGGACCTGGTGTGCATGATTAAAGACATGTGACAACAAAACAAGTCCGGGATGTGTTCGTGAATGATGGGAACTGCAGGTGCACGGAACGGTGGCGCTGCTGCTCACCGTACCGTGACACCCAATCCAAAGTTAATAAGCAGCAGCAAAGTAGCAACAATAATTTTTTCAAAATATGCTTATTTTTGTTTTAGATATGTTCTCTACGTTCATTTAGTTAAGCTCTAACCATTTTTCAATGTGCTCCACCTAATAATATTCTTTACCTTATGTAAAATATAATTTAAATAGTAATTCTTTTCAGTTTATATTTTTCCTACGTATTTATTGAAAATGTCTCCAGTACACACAATGCAAATCTGCAAAAAATAATGAATTCATATTATACACGTAGAATTTCATTGCAGCGCCGTTCTGATTACATTAAGAAGGAAGCACTGTGTACAGTAAACACTGTACATATTCCTGGTACACCTTTTGTGTACATTCATCCTGTGTATATATGTTAAACGGATTTGTGTTAATTGGATTACTGTTACAGTGTTAATTGGATTGTAATTCATCTTTATTCTGATATATTTTTATTAGAATGTAGTGATTATTCTCCTAGGGTGTTCCAGTTGTCTAAGTCTCTTCCTTTGGTGCACAAGTAGCATTTCAGCGTGCATTCAATTTCAGACGACTGCTTATTCAGAACACTTCCTCTTCTATCTTCCCACTATCACTCCTCTTTCAATCAAGCAAAATATTCTGAAAAAATATATCTTTAAATTATTTCGATTATGTGTTTGACATTCTACTGCACTAATTGCAAGCTAGTAACACCATTTTTTGCTTCACCTGCTATAAAATCTGCTAAACTGTGTAGGCAACCATAAACGTTGATTTGTTTTCCCCTGCAATGCTGCAGAGCCATAAAACACCCAACAACACAGAGAGAAAAGAAAGGAGGGATGAAGAAGGGAGATAAGAGGAAAGAATTTACTAGGAAAAGAGAGAAGGGAGAGAGTTCAAATATAGTACTGAGTGAGGACACGAATGGTGTCCTCACTCAGTACTATACTGAGTGAGGACACCTTGAGACAAGAGGCTCGGCAGCAGTCAGGTTGTTCTGACACACACTGGTCCCCCGGAAATGGGTGAGGGACGGGTGAACAGAAAAGGTGCTGAGCACTGCGCAATGGCCGCTGCCGTTAATGATGAGAATGCCAACAGACTGAGCACGTGCAGAGACTGACCTTACAGCTCTCTGGTGTCTGACACAGAGAGAGGAATGGGCGGGGGGGTGTAGAGAGAAAGGGTTGAGGACAAGGGAGAGTGTGTGGGTATGCTATATGTGTTCGTGTAATGGAGTAAGAGATACAGTAGAAATTGAACTTAAGAGAGAAGGAGAAAGAGAGGAAGAAAGGAAAGAAGAGTAGTGTTTCTCTAATGGTTGTAGTGGCCTTTCCACCTATTGAAAACTAAAGGCCACTGAGGGTTGCCCAACGGGTTCAGTGTTATGATGCGTGCTTTAATAATCCAATGTCCAAGCACTGAATTTCTTTGTTTGCTGTGTCCATTTATTTACAGAATTGTTTGTCCATTACATGCATCCAGCTGATATGATAATATACGTTCTCTTAAAAAACATTATCCTAATTGCGTTCTTTCTGGTAGCCTCACCACACACACTCATGACACACGAACACGGTCAAAACTGTTTTGCTTCCCCCATTGAGACAAAACCCTCCTTTCCTGTTCCAGTGAGCTCACCTACATACAAATGCCACCTTGCTCACTACACCCCCAGGTGTTCACATGCACACACAAACCACAAACACACAATAATACATAAAATTGCTCCAACAATGGTCTATGAAAAAAATATAATAATTAATAATAATAAATAATTCAACTTTCTTCTGTGTCCCAGGACTAAAAGCATTGGATTCCCTTCTTATTTTTGCATACTGTGAAGATCACATTGACGATGCTAATATGCTAGTGATATCACTCATTATAATGTTGTTTTTAAATACTAGATGTATTTATTGTAAAGAGAGTAATGTTTAAGGAATGGACCCACCACATCGGATGTGGTGCGTCCATTGCTTTAATGTATGTTGTCATGGAAAACCAGGACATTTCTAAGTGACCCTAAAACACACCACACCGAACAAAAGACAAACAGCAGATAAACAGCTGATCAACATTTGGTGCGGTTGAGCAATCCTTAGCATACCTGCTTTCCAATAGTATTCTACAATTACAAAATCTAAGCTATGCTTGAATGAGCTCACACCTTGTAAAAATATACCTCAAAGATTTGTAATTCGATCTAAACCCCTAAACCCTGGCCTAATGAGATGAAAAGTGGCTCCCTGAAGCGTGGTAGTGGTATTGGAAAAAACAATAGCATGAGTCTTCATGAATCAGCAGAACATCTTTGACAGAGCAGCCACAACACTACTCTGCTTTGGGGACCTGGGGATAGTTCCACCTTTGGCAGACATTGTTGTTTGGGTTCTTTCCTTACTACATCTGGGCAACGTAACAGCCAAGCTTCGATTGTGTAACCCTGCACCTTTTTTCCATGTGTCTGTCTTCTGGTCTCCTTTAGCTAGCTATTGTGTGTGTATGTGTAAAAGAAAAGCATCCATTTGGGCCATCAGCAGGGCCTCGGGTTACACTTCCCCCAGCAGAGGTGAATCAAAATACCCTCTCTTACATACAGGGGTAGACCCTGTTTAAATCACTAGGAGATAAAGAGTTATTGTTTTGTGGTTGGCTGGGTAATGTGACAACATTAACCATCTCTGTTCACTCTGTATAATGGATCAATAAAGACATACTGTTATTTTTGGAACTGTAATGTACTGTGACAACCAAATGAAATACCGATTCTTTCTGTAATGGTTCCACAATAATATAAAAATACTGTATTTGTATGACATTTTTTGTAACAGGGTCTCTATAAAAACTATTTACATGTCTGGAAGTTGTTTCAATCCTATGAACCACTTATGTTTAGGATGTTGACTTGAACCATAAGTATCCATGTGAGTGGGTATTATGTTTCCCAGACACATTAATCCAATTATTTGACTATGAAGCACTTTCAATAGAGATTTTCTACGAAACCACCCCTAACGTTTAATGCACCTAAAAAATTGTGCTCCAGCTAAATTCCTTAACACCTACAAACTGACTACAGTGATAAAAACAAAGTGCTTTAAAACAACAAAAAGTGTGACAACTGCCACCAATTTGAAGGAGACAAAATCTTAACCTTGCTGGAGTATTAAAACTTATTATCCATAGGACTTTTGAAGAATGGTGTGTTGCAACCACCATTCTTAATAAAATGCTATGAAATATTGTGCTAGGCAATGGAAGCACTTTCAGAAAAGACTGAAAACTATTTTGGAGTTCCAAGCTTTGTCATTGCCAAATTAAATAGCTAACATCTGGTTTTGTTCTATTTTCTAAAAACTATAATAGCGTCTCAAAAATCAAGTGCATAATACGATGACTTCTGTTTTAAAATTTGCAAGTTTAACATTGTGTATCTGATCATTTGCCAGCATAATCCATTTTGCTATGCATTGTTGAAAACAATGCTCAAACAGAGTAACTAGAGGATTTATAGCTGACATAGCACAGTAATGTTTTTTGTTCCTTTACCATTGTACACTGGAAATGAGGGAATGGTGCCTGTGATCATTGAACATTATTATCCTAGTGGTTTTGATACGTTAGACCGGTGATACGTCATCCAGAGTATGCTCTCATCTCCCTGTTGAGGGGGAAAACAAACCTGCATCCTGCGTAGACCACAACAGTGCAAATAAGACAAACTGACCAGTTTCAATTAATAACGCTTGTTATGCCAAAGAGTTGCTGTGTAGTTGGTTGCATCAACAATAAAACAAAAAATCCTGATCTGAAATATGTCCTAAAAAAGAGGCTGATAAAGCCCTTCTATTTATAAATACTATCCCTGCTTTTAGGTTACTAAAAGCCCATCCCTACGTAAGGTTAACTTTGATGTATCGTGATTTCAGGATTCTATCTAAATGACAAACTTCATCCGGATTACCTGCCCTCCATTCTCCCCACCAAAGACCCTTTCGGTTTCAAGAAAAGTCAGCCATTTTCAGAGTGCCATAAAGCAAGAGTTGCGTGAAAGTTTAGTGCCAACAACTACAAAGAATACGAAACTCAGCAAGAAATCCAATAAGGATGGAGAAACCTCCATTTGTGAGTCAAGAGCCACGTTTCCACCTCCCGCTTTATCAGAAGATCCCGTTTGTGAGCCAAGTGCTTCTGCTTTGAAATACCTATATCATAGGTCTTCAACCCTCTGCTGGGTAACCCCCAGCCATCTCACAGTTTAGTTTTTGCCCTGAACTAGCTCACCTGATTCAACAGGTAAGGGCTTGTTAATTAGTTAAAATGTTGATTCAGGTGTGCTAGCCCTGGGATACATCTAATAGATGGAATGGCTGGGGGGTCCGCAGGAGACCTATATGATTACGATTAAAACGATAATCACTCATCAAATCACAAGTAATTTCACATAGGCATATGTTACAGCATTGTTATTGGTGATTCCCTCTTGTCATTCTGTTTTGCACCTATTACTTTTGTTGTCATGCTGTACTGCTGTCAGTATCAACTACTCAACGTATTAGCTGCAGACTGACTGGTGTTAAACACCGGCCGGACAAATGTCGCTAGCTAGGTCAGTTGTCAGAGCATGGTGCTATTGCTAGCTTGCATACTATTTGTAGAGCAGGAATGAAAAGTCAACTATTTCACTGGTATTTTGCTTACCTGGAGACTCAGTAAGGTAGAAATAGATGTGCGGGTAGGACACTTCTGGCCATGGCGTGGGGTTATTGCACCAGTTTGAGGCTGGGAGACTAAATGGACAAGATTTAGGATTGACCAAATTAATCTTTTCTATGTATCTTGCACATTCTATGGCAGGCACAGTGGACATATATTGACTTGACATAATATATTTTGGGTCCTTTATTGACTAATTTAATTCTGGTTCCCTATTAGTGTTGTTTTATACTGCTATTCTACATGAAAGTCTATGGCGAGTGTTGTTTGTTTTCCCCCAAAAAGAGGCGGGAACGTGTTGCGATCCAAAGTTCCCGGCTGTGCCGGTCTGATGTATATCAGGTCATCATGATCCATTACATCTCATGACACAACCAACAGCTTACTAAAAATGTATATAATTGTTTGTTTGAAATTCGATATTATTAAAGTGATACATTTGTGCTCAAAAGTTTGCATACCCTTGGAGAAATGGTAATATATGTACCAGTTGTAAAGAAAACATGGGTGAGCAGGCAACACACATGTAGGGGTGGGACGATATGAGAATTTCATGCCATGATTATCCTGGCCAAAATTATCCCGATTTACGATTTTATCCCGATTAATAACAATCCCAATAACAACTCTGGTTTCTAGCTTAAAATGGCTGATCAGATATTCTTCCATTCCATAAATATTGTTTTTGTGCATTTAAAAAGCCATTACAAGAAAATAACATCAAAGAAGGCTTTTAATAATTAATACTATAATAACATGTTAATCTCTAAATGTATATGGTTGCCAGCTTCATTGACAATACATTGCAGAGGATGTTTAGTGGCATTTAGAATTGCCATTTGTACTGCATTTGCCTTCATTGCCCATCTATACATTGCATATCTGTATGTCACATCTGTAACATACATTATACTTAATACAAGTCAATTTTCTGCCCTCTTCTATTTGCACTTCTTGTTAGATGCTAACTGCATTTCGTTGTACTGTACTTGTACTTGTTCACTGACAATAAAGTTGAATCTAATCTAAAAAAAAAAAAAGAGAAATATGCGCTCCACCAGTTAAATGAAACAAGTAGTCAGGAACACTTCGGT
The DNA here is from genome assembly GCA_016801175.1 of Esox masquinongy. Taxonomy (NCBI): domain Eukaryota; kingdom Metazoa; phylum Chordata; class Actinopteri; order Esociformes; family Esocidae; genus Esox; species Esox masquinongy. The sequence goes on from JACXGI010010632.1 coordinate 16,439, forward strand.
GACTGGCAAGAGATTTATCAAGTCACTTATCTGAGGATCAGGGGTGAAAATAGATTTAATTTCTTACCGGTACTGACCTGTGGGTGCATGCACTACCGTGCGCATTTTATGTGCCTTATTAGCTAAGGATAGGTCTATTTGATGTGTTGATTCTTTAAAATAACTTTATAATTCATTATAACAGCACCCAGTTATGTTGTGCGCATCATGTACACTGCATGCACAATTATTAGGCAAATCATATTCCTCCAGATTTATTTTATTGTTGAACAAATACATTACTCACAGTCAAATATCATTGAACCTCAAACCTGAATGTTTAACAAAGGAAAAATTAGTTTTGATCTTTCTCAGGGGAATACATAAGTGTGCACAAATTATTAGGCAACAATTAGTGTGCAGAATTATTAGGCAACTAAATTACAAAAATAATTTCTCCCAACTCACTTATTTATTCTCAACTTTTAGAGTAAGTGCAACAAATAAGTGACAAAATTAAAATTAAATCACATTTCTGGCCTTTCAAAAATATTCAGTGACTGATATAGCCACCCTTCTTTTCAATAACTGCCATGAGCCTTCCATCCATGCAGTCTGTCAGTTTCTTGATCTGTTCACGATTAACTTTCATTGAAGAAGCAACCACAGCCGCCCAAATGCTGTTCAAAGAGGTGTATTGTCTTCCCTGACTGTAAATCTCACATTTGACACGTTCTCAATAGGATTTAAGTCAGGTAAGGAAGGGGGCCAGGTCATTATTCAGGCATCTTTGAGGCCCTTGCTTGCTAGCCAAGCAGTGGAGTACTTGGATGCATGTGATGGAGCATTGTCCTGCATAAAGAACATTGCCTTCTTGAATGCTGAGGACTTCTTCCTGTACCACTGCCTGAAAAAAGTATCTTCCAGAAACTGGCAGTAGGTATGGGAGTTGAGTTGGACCTTTTTTGGAACCTTTCAACCCGAAAAGGTCCAACTACCTCATCCTTAATGATAACAGCCCATACCTGTACCCCTCCTCCACCTTGCTGGCGCCTGACTCGAAGTGATGCCCTGTGTCCATTAGGGATGTCCACAGGCCCATCCACCTTGTCCATCTAGAGTCACTCTCATTTCATCTGTCCATAAAACCTTTGAAAAATCTGTCTTCAGGTATTTCTTTGCCCAAACTATACGCTTCAACGTGTGAATCTTATTCAGTGGTGGTCTTCTTTCAGCCTTCTTGACCATGTCTCTGAGCACTTGACACCTTGTACTTCTGGACACTCCAGGTAGGTTGCAGTTCTGGAATATGGTGGCACTGGAGGATAATGGGTTCCTGGTAGCTTCATGTTTAATTCTTCTCAAGTCTTTTGCAGTTAATTTGCATCTTTTCTTCTCCATACATTTTTTGTACCGCAGTTGACTATTCGCAACAAAACGTTTGAGTCTCCTGTGGTCACACCTCAATAGTTTAGCTATTTCAAGAGTCTTGCATCTGTCTGAAAGGCATTTTACAATTTATGACTTTTAAGTGTCAGTTAAATACCTTTTTTGGCCCATTTTACCTGAGGTCATGAAGCTGCCTAATAATTATGCACACCTTGATATAAGGTGTTATTCACTGTTGGCACACCCTCCCTCATTACACAAGTATATATCACCTGAAAATGATTCAATCAAATGAGCATTCAAATTTATATGGTTTGGAGTTGGAAAATTTGCATAGAAATAATAATACGATCAGAATACTCACTTGCCTAATAATTGTGCATGCAGTGTATTGTGCAGATCACGTAGATAGTCAATGTTATTTTGGCCCACGCAAATTGTATTCTATTTGTCTTCTCCTGTCACTTTCAGTAGGAAACCTTTAACAATTAGCCTGCAATATAAACAAAATTATATTTAGAAAATCGAAAGAGATATGTGTATAGCGTATATCCTATTCATATTTTCTACAATTTGCAGTTTGTTAACAAGTTTTTCTGCATGCATTGTAGCTGCATGTCTTCTAGGATATCATTGGTTTGTTTGAGACATTTTTATTGTAATTGACAATATTCTTCTGTTTAAGCTAGCAGAGCCATTCGGCTCCATTGACCATACATTGCAGAGGATGTTTAGTGGCGTAGTACAACATGAGATGTGCGCTCCACTTGTAAAATAAAACAAGCAGTCAGGGAAACTTCAGCGACTGGCAGAACTTTTTCAAGTCACTCGTGAGGATTATCCCGATTTACGATTATGCCGATTATGGAATTTCTCCATGATTTCATAATCGTGAGTATTTTCCATCGCGATTAGTACTAAAATCATCTATCGTCCCATCCCTACACATGTTTTTTATTTCTTATGGGATTCACATTCAACTGTAGGTCATAACAGAATGGCACTATCATAAAACAAAACACGGCAACAAAGAAAAAACTGAACTGACCCCTGTTCAAAAGTCTGCATACCCTTAGTTCTTAATACTGTGTATTGCCCCCTTTAGCATCAATGACAGTGTGCAGTCTTTTGTAATAGTTGTCTATGAGGCCCCAAATTCTTGCAGATGATATAGCTGCCCATTTGTCTTGGCAAAATGCCTTCAGGTCATGCAAAGTCTTTGGTTGTTTTGCATGAACCGCACGTTTGAGATCTCCCCAGAGTGGCTCGATGATATTAAGGCCAGAAGACTGTGATGGCCACTCCAGAACCTTCACCTTTTTCTGCTGTAACCATTGGAGGGTCAACTTGGCCTTGTGCTTAGGGTCATTGTCGTGCTGGAAAGTCCAAGAGCGTCCCATGCGCAGCTTTTGTGCAGAAGAATGCGAATTGTCTGCCAGTATTTTCTGATAACATGCTGCATTCATCTTGCCATCAATTTTCACAAGATTCCCCATGCCTTTAGAGCTCACACACCCCCAAAACATCAGTGAGCCACCACGATGCTTCACAGTGGGGATGGTATTCTGTTTACTATAGGCCTTGTTGACCCCTCTCCGAACATAGTGCTTATGGTTGTGACCATAAAGCTCTATTTTGGTCTCGTCACTCCAAATGACAGTGTGCCAGAAGCTGTGAGGTGTGTCAAGGTGTTGTCGGGCATATTGTAACTGGGCTTTTTTGTGGTACTGGCGCAGTAAAGGCTTCTTTTTGGCAACTCGACCATGCAGCACATTTTTGTTCAAGTATCGCCGTATTGTGCTCCTTGAAACATCCACACCGTCTTTTTCCAGAGCAGCCTGTATTTCTCCTAAGGTTACCTGTGGGTTTTTCTTGGTATCCAGAACCATTCTTCTGGCAGTTTTGGCTGAAATCTTTCTTGGCCTACCTGACCTTGGCTTGGTATCAAGAGATCCCTGAATTTTCCACTTCTTAATAAGTGATTGAACAGTACTGTCTGGCATTTGCAAGGCTTTTGATATCTTTTTATATCCTTTTCCATCTTTACAAAGTTCCATTTCCTTGTTACGCAGGTCTTTTGACAGTTCTTTTCTGCTCCCCATGGCTCAGTATCTAGCAAGCTCAGTACATCCACATGAGAGCTAACAAACTCATTGACTCATTGACAATTTAAATAGCCACAGGTGTGGGAAATTCATTTTTAATTGCCATTTTCACCTGTGTGTCACCTTGTGTGTCTGTAACAAGGCCAAACATTCAAGGGTATGTAAACTTTTGATCAGCGCCATTTGGGTGATTGCCAGGGTATGCAAGCTTATGAGCACAACTGTAGCTTTGGCAGTGTAAAGTTCATCTTCAGTCTCGCTAGAAATTGCTCAATTCTTATGACTATTCCAAGTAGTATGTTAGTAGATACTAGTATGCCTATTACTGGCTAATAAGCTAAAACGGCCTGTGGCAATAGCCATACAGTTCATAGATGCTATTTGTGGTGGAAGTAAACTTAATAAGAAAGGTTAGTCAGTTTAAGACAATGCTTAATGGTGTCTAGCAAAATATTCAAACTTGGCTTAGGGTAATTAGCTTTGTGGTGCAGTGGTTAAAGATGCAGCCTCTCACATGGGAGACCCAGGTTCAAATCCAGTGACGGCAACAACGTTCATCTCATCTAATCGTGGGCTGGCTCAACTTGGCTTGCTTGGTTCCTTTTCTTGTTTCAATACAATCCCATTTGTAACTCTACCAAGGGGGCAGGGTCCAAGATGGCGCCAATTCATTTTCAATGTGATCTGCACACTGTCGCTTCAGCAGATTCATTGAGAAGGCGCTGATTGCAGTGTGCAGTTCGAGGCCGGGCTCAATGTGGGCGGAGTCAAATGCGTTTAACTCAACCCCTTCTCGTCTCCTTCAAGGTCACTCAAGCTAAGGTTCACGAAGGTATCAACGTGAACAAAAGCAAATCTTAATCGAACCTATTGAACCTTTTGTTTCATAACCGAAGCTACTAGTCTGAAATTTACAGTAAGTTTCCGTTTTGATATGACCATTTATCTTATAGACCTATAGAATATATATACAGCTCTGGAAAAAATTAAGAGACCACTGCACCTTTTTCTTTCCTTTCCAAAAAAATTGAAAAGTAAAGTTTTGAGTGAGGAACTGAAGCATTCAATTTGCAGTGGTCTCTTAATTTTAACCCTTCTGTTCCTCACTCAAAACCTTCCTTTTCAACTTTTTTGTGTGTATGTGTATATATATATATATATATGTGTGTCTGTATATATATGTGTATATATATGTGTATATGTATGTGTATACACATTAAATGTGGTAGTAGTTGTATTGTCTGTTAATTAGTTATAATATTATTGAAAAACTACACTATAAGAGAATGTTTCCACTCAATACACTTTTAAGATAAGCATCTTGTCCTAGCTGCTGTCTTGGATCGTAGATTTAAAACCGAGTGGGTGATAAGGGATGATCAGGTGCGTAACCAGTTTAGAGACAAATGCGACAGCTCGTACTTTACACAGCTGCAATGGTCCTCGCTGGACACAGAAGGAGCAATGGTTGCAGCGGTAGAGAAGTACAGAAATGATAAGAAATGCATCATGCACCGTAAAATAATCATCCTGAAGCCACAGACTGGCCAAACTCATGTTTCTAAAAGGGTTTTCCGAGTATATATAGAGAGATATTTAGCAAAACGTCTTTATTTAATTTCATGTCAGTTTTAGATTTTCGTTTTTACAGCCAATGTACGCAATGTATATGCTAGTTAAGTTAAGGCTGCGTGCTGATACGGCTTTTTAGCAAGTAAATGTACTATTTTATTTTATACATTCTATAGGCACAATGTGTTTCAAAATGCTGAGCATCTGATTTTCTTGCCAGCCGATAGTGTATCGGAAATGTTTTACTATTTCGTTGTCATACAAAATTAGTAATAAACAAATATAGTGGTACATGTTTGGGTGTGTACATTTTGGCTAAAAGACTGATAGATAGATCTGTTGACTATTTGAAATAATGATTATTCATGTTGTTAAAAAAACAAGATAGACTTCATTAAAATACTGTAGTGTCTGGCGGGCATTGTCTCGAATCTGAGACCTATGGCTCCCCAGGTGAACGCACTACCCACTGCTCCAACTAGGGATCCCTATTTGGAGCAGTGGGGAGTGTGCCCGCCTGGGGAGCCGAAGGTTGCGGGTTCGAGACACTGCCCGCCAGACGCTACATTGGTGTCAGAAGTGGGATTGGCCTGGATGGCCATCGGACAGGCGTGTGTCCGTGAGGGACTTGGTATAGTGAACCGTGAGGACGCTCTCGTGTTTGGTGGGGGTAGTGTAGTGACCTTGGTGAGGCCACTACTCACCCCCCCAAATGAGATATCCCTATTTGGAGCAGTGGGTAGTGCACCCGCCTGGGGAGCTGAAGGTTGCGGATTCGAGACACTGCTCACCAGACGCTACAATACAGTATAGCTTGGTTATATAAAAATGAGTACTTGACATACATAGTCACAAAATTGACAGATTTTGTCTGAATTATGACTAAACAAAAAAATGAATGGAGCAAATTTGGAGTGGCAGTTACTTTTCCTGTGAGCGAATAGCGGTTTTGAGCAGAGCGATGGGAAAGACGTTGAGCGGTGGAGCAGAGCGTAACTTTCGCTCGAGAGGTTACATACTCTGGCAGGTATCACTTAATGTAATATTTCTTACTATCTTCAAAAATGAACTACGTTTGTATTCAACATGTACCATGCACCAACGTGTGTGTTTGTATTCAGTGTGTGACTGTCAAATCTCAGATGGACAAACAAACGGTGGGAGGGTCAAATGTGGTCTAGACTTTGACTCCGCCCACATTGATCCTCGCCGAAAACTGCACACTGCAGTCAGGGGTACTTGGATTCATTGGCGTTGCCATATTAACAAGTTCGCCGAAATTTAGTACACATTGGTGCACTAGCACTGGTGTCCAGCCAAGCCCAGCATGAACGGACAAGAGCCTGCATGAGCCAAGCCAAGTAAACATTTCTTTACTAGCTAACATTTTTAACTAGCCATTTTTAACTAGCCACATTCACAGATCTAATTTCATGTTTATGTTTCATGTTTTACGCATTACTTTTTTATGATCATACCAATTTACATATGGATTTTCTTAGGATCCCAACAATATGTATGTTTAACCTTTTGGAAGATATCTAACTCCATAATTATGCATCTGTCTGGCAAAGATTAATACTTTTAACTGTAAAAGCTATACTATAACAAAATATTGCATACGTGACAAATTAATGAATTGGATTGAAACTACAAAAGAGCGTTTGTACACCTGATAACATGAACACATGCTCTGAAAAATTAACACAGCCAACATTTCAGGTGTAAACAGCAACAACTGTAATTCATAGTTTTCAGTCACGTGATTGCTCTGACAGCCTGGCGGACAAAACATTTTTAAAACATGGAAGCTAACACTGGGAATTCTATTGAGCTAGTGCACAAGCCTGTCAAATTTTCTACTTTTACAGCCCATGAGTGTTTAGATCACCTCACAAAACATGAAAAACAAAGGTATGCAAACACACTGCAAGTCTTAGGCACTTGTGACCCATATACTGCGTTGTGTTCTTTACACGCTGCGTTATTTATATAGTTAAAAACAGTGACAGCCCTGCCGGAGCTGACCTTCAGGGATGTGTACATATACCTTGTGGAGAATCCATCCCCTTACACTGCTACCAAAATGAAAGCAGACAAAAGTACAGACAGCTATCTGTACATTCTATCAGGATGGGTCAATAATGCAATTGTTTGGGATGTGAGTTAGTCTGTAAAAAATAAGGAACTTTAAGACTTATAGTGGTGGCAAATCATGACAACCTGTCACATTTGAATGGGCAGTAGGTCGGACCAATCAAAAAACAGGACTAAGTGAAAATACAGGACACAAGTTTTTTTCTAAATAAGTCGGGACAACTGGAAACAGACTGAAATACGGGACTGTCACGGGGAAAACGGGACGTCTGGTCACTCTAACTTTGTATCATCTGGTAAGCTGTTTGAATCTGTTCCTCTGTCTATTAAAACATGTGTTGATGAACCGTTGAGAGCTGGTCAAACTCTTTTTTTGCCATTTTCTGTGCAGGAGGTACATTAAATCCTAAAATCCTTAATAATATGTAACTGATTTTATTGCTGAACAACTTACATACCTCTTCAATCTTACCCTGGAATATAATGAAATATCTAGGATCCGGAAGTTTGTATTTGTTATACCACTGCTAAAAGGGGGAGATACGATTGGGGTACCATTGCTTTTAAACAATTATAGGCCAATCTCAAAGCTGTCAGCCCTAGCATAGCACAATAACAGCAGCCATGAAGATTTTAAATGATATCGGTAATACTGTTGAAAACAAGAAACCAGGTAAGCCTACTTCAGCCGGCCCGCAATAGAAAGTTTTGCCCTCTTGAGAGCCGAACCACATGAAAGGCTATGTCATTAACCAATACACCACAGAGCTGTACTTTTGCCGGGTGTCAGTATAGCTTTGTATCTTACCATGTCAGGCTTACCATAATGTAGATACTGACAGTTGTAGCCAGCAAAGTTTTAGTCTATACGGAATAATTCATAATGCGTACTCCGCTTCGCCTGCAAGGAGATACAAATTTTGGATACAATCTTCGGACCTATAGTTCACAGAAGTTAGGACAATTGTAAGGGCCCGTGACTGACAGGGGCCCTAAAAAAATATTAGAACATAATGTAAAAAAATCTTACAGTTATTAAAACATTAAATTATTAATTGAAGCATTAAATTATTAACCCATCCACCTATCCTATTTTCTCGTTGTTGGCAAAAATAAAACATCCAGAGAGCCTCTGTATTGTGCATTGTGCACCCCCCCTCCACATGAAATGGTTCGGTCCTGACTCCAAACCAGACGGGAACAGTACTTGCTAGCACTGAACTGCGAGTGAGGAGTGCCGGTAGAGCATCAAGGATGTCTCCACTTACTAAAGAAAAATCTTATTTCCTAAAACAAAAAGAAAGAAAAGAGTGAAGAGATAATAGAACAGGCGACAGTATGTTACCCAATTTTTCAAAAAGGAAGGTGGGTGTAGTGGTGGAAATTAACCTGTTAGCTTAGTCCATAGTGAAATAGGCTACTTTTGCACCCCTAATGTAAGTCACTTAACATCTTCACAGAAAATACTGCGTGTTTACATTTTGTTCCTTTTTTAGCCAACATTTAATCAACGCAGGCAAACGTTTAGCAAACTATTGATACTAAATCAGTTGTCCCTGCCCCTGCCTGGTGCCAGGCCCAATAGATGCAGCTTCAGGCTCATCAGCCCTGTTTGCCCATCCCTGTATCCCTGAACCAGCCCTACTCCCAACTGAAAGAGGTGAGCAGCATTATGCTGAATGTCATGTCAGTTGGCATAATTGCAGGGGGTCCATGGGATTTTTAAACAATTATGAAAAAAAGAAAAATAATTAAATCGTTATCAATAAGAATTCAAACCTATATCATTCTATAGATCAGTGTTTCTTAATCCTGGTCCTCGGGACCCAAAGGGCTGCACATTTTTGTTTTTGCCCTAGCACTCACAGAACTGTATCAAATGTTGCCCTACCACCTACACACCTGATTGACGTAGTCAACCTATCATCAAGCCTTTAGTTTGAATCAGGTGTGTGAGTGCCTGGGCAAAAACAAAAACATGCACCCCTTTGGGTCCTAAGGACCAGGATTAAGAAACACTGCTATAGATGATAATGTTCATTTATTTAATTGAAGAGGTTCATGTTTATTTAAATTATATTTATTTTAAGCAATTCATTTATGTTGAGATTTTTCCAGTCAAGACTTGTACCATTAAAAACATTGTTAAAGATGGCCTTTAGCATATTTCTTATGGAGAGTATCAGTCTTCCATCAAATAGTGAATTTCACTTATAAGAGCTCATGGTGCCCTTCGGCTTTGTTGGTAGTGTGCTGGCAACAGCTCCTTGACTCGTGTGCATGCTAATATAAAGAAAAGACTTCCACAGGACTCCATATAGTTACGAATAATAAAATGTATTGTGTTTATTCCATTTGCTTCACAGTTAAAGGAGTACGTTAAAGACATCCTCTTAGACAAAGTAAAGTAATTCCTACATATAACTTATGCAACTACAGATAGAAAACTGTTTTGCTCCACCTTTCCAAACCCCGGATACCCACTTCATTACAGCAGAACACACAGCTGTTAAATCCAATCACCACCTGTTTTAAAGTGACGGTAACCAAATAAGAAAGTTACACAATGCATCCCATGCCTATACAATGTATATCATAGAGTCTCCTACCATTGTAGTAAAATGTCAGAAATTACGATAAAAATAATTGAACAATTTATACCCAGTATTTAGTATATATGGTAGTGATACTATTCTCAGTGCACTTACACCCAACAACCGCACACTTTGGCTCCCACACCACTGCATCATGCCAATTAGCCCCCCCACGGCGCATCTGGGTGGTGCCTGACGTGATATATTTTCAGTGGGCCCAAAATCTCCGGCGGTGCCTCTGTTTATTGGTAGTATTGAATGCCAAGCCTGCACACTTGTATTTAAATCAAGACTGACCATAAATATATTTAATGAATATTAGTTTTAAGTTACTTCAATACCACTACAGATAAGCAGACTTATGTCGACCTGGATTGAGCTCACGGATGCCAAAGTTGCCACAAGGAGTAAATCCTTGTAAACCTATGGAATGCACTCTCTAAATTTTCCTTGTCACCCGCTCTGTGTAAACTTAGGAGGACATGAGTTCTCGGCCCACATGTCCCGAGTCCTCCTGGTTGTGTTGTAGATGAAAACAATACCTGACGATTCTAGCTGCTACTCTGCTGACCCCCCCTCCCCAGTTGTCCCTGTCCTTGTCCAACTTGTACTCATCAAATGTTCACCTGGCACAGCCAGAAGAGGACTGGTCACCCCTCCGAGCCTGGTTCCTCTCTAGGTTTCTTCCTAAATTTCGGCCCTTCTTAGTGAGTTTTTCCTAGCCACTGTGCTACAACACTGTTCAATCAATCAATCAATCAAATTTATTTATAAAGCCCTTTTTACATCAGCAGTTGTCACAAAGTGCTTTTACAAAACACCCGGCCTTAAAACCCCAAGGAGCAAACAACAGTAGTGTTGAATTTCAGTGGCTAGGAAAAACTCCCTAAGAAGGCCGAAATTTAGGAAGAAACCTAGAGAGGACCCAGGCTCAGAG
>JACXGI010010633.1:0-19323 GCA_016801175.1 Esox masquinongy
ACCCGGTACAGCCAGAAGAGGACTGGTCACCCCTCTGAGCCTGGGTCCTCTCTAGGTTTCTTCCTAAATTTCGGCCTTCTTAGGGAGTTTTTCCTAGCCACTGAAATTCAACACTACTGTTGTTTGCTCCTTGGGGTTTTAAGGCCGGCTGTTTTGTAAAAGCACTTTGTGACAACTGCTGATGTAAAAAGGGCTTTATAAATAAATTTGATTGATTGATTGATTGAAACAGTGCCTGGAAAATTAAACCAAAGCTTCAGTTGCTGTCATACCTAGCTTCTACTACAGCAGACTATCAAAGTGGAGGTTAGAGTGTTTTGTTGGTGAATCAATGTTGTTTATAGCTACAGTAGCTAGTTTATTTGATACTATGCTGCTATGAATCCTATGACACTGTGATTAGCTATCTAGCTAAATATATAGCCTCTCACTAACATTTAGCAAATGTGAGGATTTTTTTAATGATTCAACAGTTGTTGTCATTTTCACAATAACATTACATGATGTGATGAAACTTTGAAACTAAGCTGCAGATTACTAAATCAACAAGTCTCATTAGGCAGATTCCAGACATTCGTTTTATAACACAAATTTGACAGAGGAAAATCAGTGATCTAGATAGGCAAGTCAACTGCACAGCTTATATAAACAACTGCACGCTAGCTCTCAGCATGGCTAAACAGTGCAGGTTTCAGCCAATGCATAGAACTGAAAGCAGTCTTGCAAAGGCGAATCAGTTAGACTCAAAACCTGCATAGCAAACAAGTCTATGTATATCTCTGGATAATTTTATTAAAGGTTATATATTAGTGATTATGCAAAAAAAGCAGAAACATTCACATTCCAGAAAACATGTTAATATTAACTTTAATGGTAACAATAGCAGTGGGTCTATAGAGATAAATCTACCGAAGGATGTGTTCCCATACCCTTTTAAAAGTGTTTGTACAAGTTATGACAAGAACCCATGCTTGGGTTGAGTTTACCTGGCAAGGGCATGTACTGTTTCCAAATGCAATGTATGATGTCTACATGTAATGCCTTTGTTTCAGTCATGTCTGACCTTTTTTCACCTTCAATAACATCATGTAACCAGCAATATTTTGTTGAATGACTCATTTAAAAAAAAAGAATGAATAAAACAGTTACACCCCACATCTAATACTTAGTTGAAGCTCATCTAGAATTGCCATTTGCACCATATTTGCCTTCATTGCACATCTATACATTCCACTTGTAACATACACTATACTTAATACTTGTACATTTCCTGCCCTCTTCTATTTGCACTTCTGGTTAGATGCTAACTGCATTTCGTTGTACTGTACGCATACTGTCCAATGACAATAAAGTTGAATCTAATCTAATGTTGCTTGAACTACAGCAGTAAGTCTGTTTAGATAAGTCAACCAATGTAGCACACCTTGACCATATTTTTATTTTACTATTGTCCCCTCTATGCTGACCAGAGCTCCCATCAAGAGAAGCAGCCCAATACCATGATTCTGCTACCATCATGCTTGATAGAATGTACTGTTTAATTTGGGTGATGAGCAGTGCTGGCTTGGCACAAAACCTTTGGAATTAAGGTGAGTAAGTTACATTTTCATAACACATTTTCCCACATGGTTTGGTAAAATGTATAGGGGCTTAAATGTTATTTTTTGTAATGCTTCACTCTTGCCACACTATACAAACCCCAGACATGTGGAGAATATGCAGTGGTTTTACTATGCTGGGAATGCCCAGGTCCTGCTACTGGATTCTTTGTGGTCATCCTGATGGGAGGTCTCCTTGCTGTGTAATCAATTCTGGAACGACATCCTGAATTTTGCAATGTCCTCCTAGTGGCTCTGTCTTTCCCTCACTTCTTAATGATTTTCAGCGTTCATGATGCCTTCAAAATGCTTTTATATCCCTCTCCTGATCAGGACCTTTTAAAAATTAGTTTCTGTGGACCTCTGTAGATGATTAGGAATATGATTGTTTAAAACTAAACAGTAACAACCCGATACTATAACTGCTATGTACACTAATACAAGTAAAACATTGGTAACGTCTTGATTTCAGCCTTTACATCAACAAAGGCTGCATTTTTTACAGCCTGTGTAGAGTTTTAAATCCACTGTAAGTCAGTAACATTTTACATCTTTCAGCTATAAATTTTACTGTACACAGCCATGAACCACAGTTTTGTTCCAGACTGTAACCCTGGGTATGGAGACCATGACTGCAATGCGTTCTATATTTTTCACATAGGAATCTACTAAGTGCCAGTGGACAAAGGCAAAGGCTCATGAGGCAATTTACACAGAAATGTTCCCTCAAACTGCATTGGTCCACATGCCCTGATTTGTAATAGCATACTACTCATATCTCATGAGCCTTCTCCTCATTCATTAAATAAACCACACCTACTAGAAATCCAACTAATGTTGGTGAATAGCTAGCTAATAATACTACAACCAAACCAATGCTATACTGTAACAAGGCTGAACTAGCTAGCTACAAAAGTTAAGTAAATATAGATGTGTAATATGTTGTTTCAATTAGCATTATCTATCAGTAGAATCACTATTAATACCTCAGTTACTCATGAAATTCCAAGTTTAAAAGGGAGTGATGACATGGGGAACAAATGGGCAAATACATGTCAGTTCAACATTCAATAAGTCCTTTCTGTCTGACAGCCCCACTACTACAACCCGTGGCCAAAAATGGCGGACTGCATCTTTAAAGCCACATACAATATCGTTTGTTATCAACAGCATCAACTTTCAACATCAAAGCAATCGAGATGACATTGTCATATTTCTATATCTTTTCTTCTCTTTTAGCACTAGCACTGCAGATAGCTACTTATTGACTATCTTCATTCATAACTATGCAATGTGTTCATTATTTTATACTCAATCAGGCTTCCCAAAAACCCATTTCCCATGTACAAAGGCATGTGATCAAAGCCGCCACAATGGCCAGGAAGTACATTTATTAATTTAACTAATTTCAGTGGGACTACCTGGGATTTTTTTTTTAACCAGTTTTCAGGAAGACGTTGAATTGTCCAGGTGGTAAGTAAAGTAAACAGAGATTACACACATGCATTTGCTGAGGAGAAACAAGTTTTTCTAGCCGGTATTCCTCTGAATAACAATATGCCACTTAGAATGTTGATAAGTAAATATCCTTTTACTAATAAGACCAATTCATTACAATATTTGCGAACGAAGCTACCTGTTGACTACACTACTTGCTATTACTGTGTAGGTTGTCCCTCTTAATGCTGAATCTACTTCATGACACAACGACCAAGAAACATTTGTCCGAATCACAACCGCTTTGCATAAACACGGTCGCCATGTAGCAAGTCCTGTGTCGTCAGGCAGTACCCTGATTTTAGATAACTAACTATACATGTACATGAAAACATTGAGATAAATTATTCGTATATTGCAAAGCACTACCTGTAGTTAGTCCTTTCAATCGAGTTTTATTATTACGCTGACTACATAAGAAATCGCAGTTATTGCAGTGTTGTGTAGATGCAACCGCGGACAGTGCAATAGTGTCGACGCACTCATCATTCTCCGCCTCATGTGTAAACAATAGTTATGGAGCATTTTTACCCAATTGTCAATTAATCTGCAAACCTACGGTTAATGCTAGCTTTAAGTGGCGAGCTAGTCCACGTTAACACATTGTGAATTGATGCATTTTCCTCGTTGATTCACAATAACGTAGCAATACAATAGCAGTGCTAATGTAACCGACCTGTCAAACCACCGAGCTCACACATACTTAGCGACCTACCATACAGTAGTTCATAGCGTTAAGTTAGCTAACATGTTAGCCTAGTACAGTTGAAACAATGTAAAGCTAGCTAGCAGTAAGCTAGTACGATGTGAAAATACTATTTTCTTGTTTTTATGACTTTCTTGGCAGGTCAACATAAATATCTCTGTATGGATACGATGTACGGTAGCTATGTTTTTCCTTCCCCGCCAATTAGCTAGTCATTGCATTGCTAGTTATCGCTAGTTAGCTAGCTCCCTTTCTGAAACTGTTTTTGTTGTTGTTATGAGATGGAGGGCGGACCCCAAACGCAGGCCTCTGTCAAAACACACCGAAACAGTGAGACAACCGAGGGACTCACCAGGAAGAAAGCAACGAGAGGGGAAACACCAGTGATTCAGTGGAAGATCCGTGCAACGGGTTTGTAATAAATTACACTTTAAGAAATAAATATTAGTCATATCCGAGACCAGTTTCAATCCGTCCCATAGAAGAGCAGAGCCGCCATCGCCGCGAAACTCCAACCCATCTTTCTTCGTGACGTAGAACGCAACGTGATCACGTTTATTTGGATATCGGGGAGGGACACAAAACGGATGCGTATAGGAACCACGCAAATTAAAAAAATGTAAACAAATTCCCCCTTTATAAAACTACAATGCCTTTGGAAAGTATTCATACCCCTTCACATTCTCCACATTTTCTTATTATAGACTTTTATTATAAAATACTTATTATAGATTTATTATTAACTAACTATATTTTGCTATCAATCTAGACACAACACCGCATAATTAAAAAGTGAAAGAAAGTTTTTTTTATGTTTTTTTGTCAATTTATTGCAAATGAAATATCAAATGTACATACATTTTCAGATCCTTTGACATGACACTCCAAATTGAGATCAGATGCATCCTGTGTCCTCTTGGTATGTCTCTAGAATTTAATTGGAGAACACCTATGGCAAATTCAATTGATTGGACCTGATATAGAAAGACACACACCTGTCTAAATAAGGGTCCACACTTCACAGTGCATGTCAAGCCAAGCCAAGTCTAACTTTCTGTTGACTGAGACTGATTTATGTTGAGGCATATAACTGGGCAAGGTTATAAAAAAATAGCAAAAGCATTGAAAGTTTGGAACCACAAAGACTTTTCCTAGAGCTGGCCATCCGGCCAAACTAAGTAATGGGACAAGAAAGGCCTTGGTCAGGGAGGTGACCAATAACGCAACTGCCACTCAAACAGAGCTTCAGAGTTTCTCTGCAGAGATGTGAAAACCTGTTAGTACAGTATTTCCCAATCCCGGGGACCCCAAGGGATGCTTCTTAGTGACTCGGAGACAGATCAGAATTTGGAGAGGGATCAATAGAGCAAAATCCAGAGATCTTTGAAGGAAACCTGATCCTGAGTGCACAGGACCTCAGACTGGGTTGTGTCCTGGAATTTTTTGAACTGATGTTTTCATAATTCTATAAATACAGCTCCAGAAAAAATTAGGAGACCACTGCACCTTTTTCTTTCCTTTCCAAAAAAGTTGAAAAGGAAAGTTTTGAGTGAGGAACAGAAGCATTCAATTTGCAGTGGTCTCTTAATTTTAACCCTTCTGTTCCTCACTCAAAACCTTCCTTTTCAACATTTTTGGAAAGGAAAGAAAAAGGTGCAGTGGTCTCTTAATTTTTTCCGGAGCTGTATATAAAGGAGTTACTGATTAAAGTACTGAGTCCCCATGTTTAGATAAGAAAAGGAATGTGGGAGAGAAGGATCTGGTTTCTGTTTGTGATCATCACTGAATGGTATCAGGAGATCATCGGGTCCTTCGTTAATCTGTTTAAACCATCAGTGTATCTGTTCTGTTGTCCAGATGGTGTGTCCCTTCTCAGTTGAAAAGGTTACCTACAGTGTCCTTAGGTCTTTGGTTTAATGTGGGTGGGCCATTGCCATTCAGCATTCAGACCCTTGTAAAATTATCCTATTATTATTCATTTTTTTGCTCTTCAAGCGCTGAGATAATGACTGTGATAAGCGCTATAGAAGTTAAATACATTTTTGTCATTATTATTAGTTATTCAATCCCATTTTCACTACCCAATTTTTTGTAAAAATTTGTTGGTATAAATATTGATACATTGGTGGTATGTATACTGTATTTGTGGGATTTTGAGTGTGTGCATGTAGTGTATGTGTACAAAATTAAAGTAATTGTGCTATATTTTATTTTAAAATATTTTTCTGGAACACTACAGCCCTGGAAAAAATAAAGAGACCACTGCACCTTTTTCTTTCCTTTCCAAAAATGTTGAAAAGGAAGGTTTTGAGTGAGGAAGAGAAGGGTTAAAATTAAGAGACCACTGCAAATTGAACGCTTCTGTTCCTCACTCAAAACTTTCCTTTTCAACTTTTTTGGAAAGGAAAGAAAAAGGTGCAGTGGTCTCTTATTTTTTTCCGGAGCTGTATATGAAACTATTTTTTCAACAATAATTATATTAACCCATCCCCAACAGTAGACCATTTGTCTCCTTCCCGGCCGTTATTGAAAACAGGAATTTGCTGTTAACTGACTTGCCTGGTAAAATAAAGGTAAAATAAAAACATATATATATTTCCAATAATAATTCTTAAGGCCTAAATGCAAAAGTATAGACATTTTGTTAAATAAATCCAGTACAGTAAATAATGTCCAGAATGTTTATTTTTTATTTTTCTTAACCCTAACCCTTTATTTATATAATTACTATAATTTTACAACAACCCACCTGGAACTGGCACTTTTTTGGTAAATTGCAGACAGATATGGCAAGTGAAAAATTACTAAAACAAAGAAGTTTGAGCATTATAACGTTAACCCCAGCTAATTGATATTGAAAAAGTAATTGAAATGCCTGAAATAGTATTTTAACCCATGTCTTGTCTGTGTAGGTTTTGCTTTTCTAGTGGGGACCAAAAATCCCTGCAAAGATAGCAAAACAGGTTTTTGGCTTTGGGGTTAGTTTTAAGATATAAATTACATTTGGGATCAGGTTTTTAGGCTTAGGAAAAGTAATATTTTGAATGGGGTTTAGCATGAAACTTAAAATTAGTAGTGTTAGAATTGGGGTTTAATTTACATTTGGGAATACTGATTATGATCTGGTGTTTTGGCTACGTTTAGTATAAGCATGAAGGTGAAGTTATTTAGGTTAAGGTTAGGTTTCAGGTCCCCAAAAGGATAGAAAAACATACGTGTGTGTTTGTGTGTGTAAAAAAACTGAGACCAATGTGTGAACACTGATGGTGGTTAAAAAAAACACAACACATAGCATCTTATACAATAATGTATTGGATGATGACTTGATACATATGTGAATCCAAGACACTTGACATATTTTTGTCCATTCTTTAACAGCTTCAAATGCCTTGAAACATGAGATGAGAGATGTGAGCCTTAAGGACACCTCATCTATTTTAACAGGTCAATGACATTTATTTTGATTAGAGAGGTGAGGCCAGAGAACATATTGTTAAACAACATTTGGAATCCCTTTATGATCAAAACCTAATCTCATAAAGGTTATTCAGAAATACAATCATATACTTGCTTCAACCACTTTACACCTTTTAGTGACGGAGGTCAATTTAAAATTATACAAAATTTTGATTTCCCCTATACCAGATTAAGCAAAGTTGTCTGTCCATCAAAAAGGCCAGAAAAATCAAGAGGCTTAATATGGGATAAAAAGTCATTTCTAAAGGTCTGCTTTGTACTTAGGTACTAGGGATAGGACATATTCAGAGGGGCTTTGTTTAGTTCTGATTTTCAATCACTTCATATTATTCACATATCTCTAAACCAGTCTTATGAAAACTACAAAGAGTCAATTCAGTGAGTTGAATATAATTTCACACTAGACTCTCTACAACAACATTTAACCATTGGGTAAAGTGTGTAATGGGTTACACCTCCACATTGTGTCTGTCACCAATTCTGCCAATTGCATCATGCAAGGAATTCACTAGTGTAAAAATGGATAAGTGCTGATTCACTGTCAATGTGCCAGAACAATAATACAAAACACTGTCTATTCCCTTTTCAAGTGATCAGTATGAAATTGCATGCAAAATCTAAACAATGAAATTAGGTTTACATGAACAGGTAAGGGTCCATAAGGGTCAGTGTAAATCATCAATTCAATTTTCAGCCATTTGTTAGTTCAGGACAATGAGATCTTATACAAGAAATGTAACTTCTAAGTACTGCCATACACAGTATCACTGACATAGAAAATGAGGCTTTAAAACAAAGGACAGTTTGTAATAGTTTTATATAGGATATATAGATTCCCCTATTTCATCCTTGGTGGTATACAGTGTTATACTGAGGGGTTGAGTACATATACTGTATCTGCTCAGCTAGTTTGGAAAACTATTTTGTCAGAATGTCAGCTATTTTATAATTTGTCTGATTCAATTGCCAACTTATGAACTGTCATTGTACCAATGGATTACAAAATAGTCTGCCACTTCTCTCAAAAACCTACCACTAGTTTCCATGTGAATTCCCATAGAATTAAAACTTCCATTATCCCATATAACATGGCAGAACCATTCTGCCTATTAGTTCTTTCTGTTATTATATATTAATTAGGTATTGTGTTGACCAGTGATGAGAGCAACTGGTTCAGTAAAGCTTTAAGAAGCAAGACTACCCTGAGAGAAGGTCTAAAACATGGGAAAGCCTGCCAGACCAGAACTGGCTTATATCGGTTTGGTTAATAAATCTGTACACACTATTTCAATATAGTCAGCACATTTTGTTCAAGAACGCAAGATATCATTTTCAGTAAATGTGTAATATTTATATATCTATACATATATAATCCAAATCCTCTGAACTAGTAAGACATGTGCAAGTGTTTACTACCAACTTCAACGATACAATAAAGGCAAAGACTTAGGACACTAAAAGTTAGGATCATTTAGATATTTGAACTTTTCTTGAATCCTCACATTTATTAAAATCTAAGTGCTGTAAGTATGCAAAGAATTGAAGGTATATTGAAATGGTTGAGTACAAAACAGAAGCAAAATACAGAAGATAAAGGAATGCAAGCATAACAAAACTCATGTATTCTAGACAATACAGTAGTGGCCAATGGCAAAGATAACATGGCTGCAGTTACAAAGGTATCACAGATGTAATCTTTTTTCAGCTAATTGGTGTTTTGTCCAATAAATTCAAATCAGATCTTTTCAGAACAGATCTCATTGATCAAAAAGCAATTATTGGGAAAAAATACAGTTCTGAATTAGGCTGCCTATGTAGACACAAACTACAAGAGAATTAATTCAGTGTTATAGGATGTGCTAACTGAATTCAGTAGCGTGTAGCACAACTTTTTTCATGTTGTACCATGTTCTTTCAGTCAGAATTAATTTGCTTGTTGCTTGTGATTCATCGTCCATCCAGATGACCCAAACAGAGGAATTTGTGAGCATTGATTTGTTCTACAGTATGTTACCACCAAATAATCAAACCACAGTTTGAATGACCACAGTTGCTTGAATGACTCAAAACTCGTTAGCCCACTGAGCTAAAGGGTGGGTGTTGCACACAATAAGCCCTAACCAGAGTTACATTAAACATTACATTCTCTGCCACAGATTTATCTAACAGTGGATTTCCCTTGCACTTAGGAGTGCAGATATCTGAACTGCGAGAGAGTAATGTGATCTCTGTGGAAAAGCATGACGGACAGAAATGCAGGAGGAACCACGACTGCATCACTGAGAGGACTGAACAATGATGTATAGAGGAAAGGCAGCAGGATGAAGTATTTTGTCCTTTGTAATCCAAGAGCAGGGGTTGTCAATGCCTTTCTGATACATGATTTAAATACCTTAATACACATATTAAAGGTTGGTAGGTCATGAGGGCGTGAATGGGAATGACAGTGCTATCATGGTGTGCATCAACATAATCTGAGGTAACCGGGTGTGCCTTGGCCCGTTACAGTCTGAGAACCAGTGCCTTAGAGGATCATAGAGGTAAATCTGAAAGAAATCATGTAAACTGTGCTCATGTGTAGTGAGTTTCACTTACTGCCAAGTGCACAAGGGCCCTAAACTGTAAACCTCAAGGAGTATCATTATTAAAGAAAAAAAAAACACTAAAAATATTCTACTCATTAGATTTTACATGTCCTTTTTTTCAAACTTTTTTATCTTCAGTTTTTTCAACTTTTTTCACTTATTTTTGCTCAAGTATATCACAGGTGACTAACTATAGAGGATAACAGGGTGAGTCGAGTACCATGCTACATCTGGTTCAGAGAAGGCTATTGCAGACAATTCTACAACATGTACAACCACACTTCATACGTTTGTGTTACAAATGCTTCAAAACATATCACCAAGAAACTAAGTACATACGAGATGTTGAATATTTAGAGTCTTAAAGGACTATCCCTCAGTCAGTTAAAGGACTTCATGTTACTTGACTGTCCCGTCTTACAGACAAAATCTGAAAAATTGCTATTCAAAAAGTAGCAAATTTGGTCAGTGTCTCTTTTTATATAATTATAGTGCTTTTGATGGCTTAAGACAGGAGTCTTTTTTAATCTCACCCAGTGGCAATCTACAGAACTTCAGTGTACATTTCATGACACAATAGCTGCAAAAGTCTTCACGTCAGAATCCATTACGTAAAACAACAGCTAGTGCTGTTACATATATTTCAAAGTAGTATCCATTATCAAAAAACGTAAAACACATTTATAAATATTATTTATTTTCTAAAAGTCCTCTAAGGGAATTTGTCTGTAAGAGTTTAGCTCTGATTCCCAATGAGGGGTATTGATTCAGTGTGATCAGACAAGGGGGGACTGGCATCCAAGAGCCAGGCTCTACTCCACGTGTTCAGTAAGCTTCTCTTTGAGAGTCTCCCATGATGTGAGTCTGTAAGACTGAGGAAATGTGAAGGGAGTGGCTTAAAACTCCCACTCCAGTGTCTCCTCCCGGTTTGCCGCCCTCTCCAGCCTGTGGATGATGTTGTTTAGGTTGGCCATTTTCTCTGTGCGTCTCTGACTGCTCCTGTTGGGCTTGGGGCTCTGGTTGGGAGGCAGTGGGTTAGGGTCCAGGCTGTGGTTGGTGCTTTTGGTGGGCGGGTTGGGCAGAGATGGGGAGATGGGTGCGGAGGAAGATGGGACAGGGGAGACAGACATCATGAGGCCGGGCGAGGAGGCTGCGGACGGGGAGTTGAGGGACACCTCCAGGCTGCTGCGACATGTCTCCGACGAGGCCTTGAAGCTGACCGGGTCCACAGGGGACTTGCTTGAGTCGTCACCCTCGTGCTTGGACTGGCTGGCCCTCTGGGGCCCATCTAGAGACGGCGCTCCGTGGAAGAGCCCCTGAGCCTGGCTGCTCATGCCCTCTTCCTGCCTTAAGCTCGGTGGATAGTGTGGAGCCAGATGGAGCTCTCGGCAGCCACCCACCAGGTCCTCATGTTCAGTTTTCAACTGAGGGAACTGGATGCCCATGGAGAAACATGGGATCTTAGACAGTCCGATGTAGCCGGCCCTCTCCTCCTGCTCTCCCTCGTCCTCCAGGTCACCGGCCTCCTGTTTGACATGGGGCGGTAGTGAGTTAGTGCCGAGGGGGCGCATGAGGTGGCGGGTGCGTCCAGAGGGGTGCAGCGGCCTCTTTTCATCCCCGTCTGAGGTGGGGCTCTGTGTGGCAGACGGAGAGTAGCTGTTGTGTTCCGCGTCCGTGTCATTGTCCTGGAGACCCTCCATCAGGACCTCCCGTCGCATCCTAGACCTGCTTAGAAAAACACAACAATCAAACTCACAGTTGGAAGGAGTCGATTCTGTTAGTAATTACATGTCCTGTATTGATCTATTGAATTACTCTAGCACTCCCATCCTCAGCAGGCGGAACACGGGCCTGAGCTGGGCCCAGAACATTTTTCACACACAGTGGTGCCACATGTACACCAGAACAAGTGTTTTAGGTTCCTTTAACACTGGTTCCAGTGTAAACCATACTGGAATATTTCTCAATGCGCCTTCTGTTTTAGGTTCCTTTAACACTGGTTCCAGTGTAAACCATACTGGAATATTTCTCAATGCGCCTTCTGTTTTAGGTTCCTTTAACACTGGTTCCAGTGTAAACCATACTGGAATATTTTTCAGTGCGCCTTCTGTTTTAGGTTCCTTTAACACTGGTTCCAGTGTAAACCATACTGGAATATTTCTCAATGTGCCTTCTGTTTTAGGTTCCTGTAACACTGGTTCCAGTGTAAACCATACTGGAATATTTCTCAATGCGCCTTCTGTTTTAGGTTCCTTTAACACTGGTTCCAGTGTAAACCATACTGGAATATTTTTCAGCGCGCCTTCTGTTTTAGGTTCCTTTAACACTGGTTCCAGTGTAAACCATACTGGAATATTTCTCAATGTGCCTTCTGTTTTAGGTTCCTTTAACACTGGTTCCAGTGTAAACCATACTGGAATATTTCTCAATGTGCCTTCTGTTTTAGGTTCCTGTAACACTGGTTCCAGTGTAAACCATACTGGAATATTTCTCAATGCGCCTTCTGTTTTAGGTTCCTTTAACACTGGTTCCAGTGTAAATCATATTGGAATATTTCTCAATGCGCCTTCTGTTTTAGGTTCCTTTCACACTGGTTCCAGTTTAAACCATACTGGAATATTTCTCAGTGTGCCTTCTGTTTTAGGTTCCTTTAACACTGGTTCCAGTGTAAACCATACTGGAATATTTCTCAATGTGCCATCTGTTTTAGGTGAATCATCGAGTTTTCAACTATGACTGTATTTGTTATTGTTAGAGACATGGTTGTTGCCTTAATCGATATTTGGTCCATAGAATTCCACCAATTAAGGTCTTAAGCAAATATATGTTATCATACAGTTCTATTCAACATAATACTTGGTCTATTTCATAAACTTACATTGAGGACCTGGTTTTGTCCATTATGGACCATTATTGTAGTCTCTCTGAGTACCACTACTGTACTGTAGTCCCTCTGAGTACCATTATTGTAGTCCCTCTGAGTACCACGACTGTACTGTAGTCCCTCTGAGTACCATTATTGTAGTCCCTCTGAGTACCACGACTGTACTGTAGTCCCTCTGAGTATCACAACTGTACTGTAGTCCGTTTGAGTACCATTATTGTAGTCCCTCTGAGTACCCTTACTGTAGTCCCTCTGAGTACCACTACCGCATAGTAGTCCCTCTAAGTATCACAACTGTACTGTAGTCCCTCTGAGTACCATAACTGTAATGTAGTCCGTTTGAGTGCCATTATTGTAGTCCCTCTGAGTACCATTACTGTAGTCCCTCTGAGTACCACTACTGCACTGTAGTCCCTCTGAGTACCACTACTGTACTGTAGTCCCTCTGAGTACCATTATTGTAGTCCCTCTGAGTACCACTAATGTAATGTAGTCCCTCGGAGTACCACTACTGTACTGTAGTCCCTCTGAGTACCATTATTGTAGTCCCTCTGAGTACCACTACTGTACTGTAGTCCCTCTGAGTACCGTTATTGTTGTCCTTCTGAGTACCACTACTGTATTGTAGTCCCTCAGAGTACCACTACTATATTGTAGTCCCTCGGAGTACCACTACTGTACTGTAGTCCTTTTGAGTACCATTTTTGTAGTCCCTTTGACTGTGGGGATCTGATGCAATGTCTGACCTGTAGTTGTGGAACCAATTGATCACGGTATTGGTTTTGAGGTTGAGCTGGGAGGCCAGCATCTCGATGGTGTGCTGGGAAGGGTATGGCTCCAGGAGGTAGGCCTTTCTCAGAGACTCCTTCTCCTCAGCGCCCAGCACCACCCTGGCCTTCTTCACCTGGCTGTAGGGACACAGGTCTATGGAGGCCAGGGCCGGGCTCACACACTCAGAGCGGGCACTGGGAGAGTCACTATCGGAGCCAGTACTCAGCAGCCCGTACCGCCGCTTTAGATAGGCTGAGAGGATAGCACAGAGAGGGGAGGAGTTTAGCGGGATTCAATGAGAAAGGGTGGAATGGCATGAATCAATAAATCCCACAATGCAACAGCTGTGCACACGGTCCATCTGCACACAGCTGCTCTACGTTGCATATCCACACAGCGATACCGCTAACATGCTAATGCCGACAGAAGCATTTTCGAACAACAGGCTGTACACAAAAACACACCTTTCTTCTCCATCTTCTTCATGTCTCTCAGCTTGTCCACATTGTGCGCATCGTTGAGCCACAGCTGCATGCGGACAAAAGGCTCCCTGCCTTTGAGGCTGAGCTTATGCCAGGGCTTGGGCCTGGAGAGCAGGTCTGACACTGAGCCCTGGGTGAGGCCCAGGATGCTCTCCCCAAACAGCCGCTGGCCTGGAGCACGACAAATCCAACGGGTCAATAAACAACACGCACCGTGACACACAATTCAATACAGTAGACCATGCTCGTCTGTAAAACCCAGAGACACTCACCGAGGTTGTTGTCCGTTAGCACCTCCTTAACCTTCTTGGTGATGGCGTATGTGTCCAGCTCTGGGGACATGGCCACCAGCTCCTGGATGCCCAGAGGGGTGTGAGGCTGGTATAGGGACATCATGCTGGGGTTGGACTTCCCTCCCTCTGGGTGGGAGGTCACCAAGCCCAGGGCCTCAGGCTGCTGGTTCTCCTTGCTGCTCTCCAGGGTCTGACTGACTGGCTCCACCAGTGGGCTGGGGTGGCTCTCCTCTGGGCTGGGGGGCAAGGAGGGTGACGACTGGGCCGTCACTGGGCTTTTATCTGCTGGCGGCCATCACAAAACATCAGAAGGTCATATGATCAGCATAGTCAACACATAAGAAAAGTACTATTTTCCACTAAACTGCGTTTTTGTTTATATCAACCATAAATTTGAATGGATACAAACAATTCCTTACATAAGACACATGTTTCCATGCTACAGTGAGTGTGATGTGTCCCACCTTGGGAGAGGCTCTGGCTGGGGAGCTGGGTGAGTCCTTGTCCCAGCTGGTCCAGCAGCCACAGTTGCATTCGGATGAAGGGTTCTCTGCCTTTCTGGGTCAGCTTGCTCCAGGGTTTGGGCCGAGACAACATGTCACTCACGCTGCCCTGAGACAGTCCCAGAACCTAGGGAGGACAACGGAAACAGCTCAGTAAACTGGAGTAAATACCAAACAACTACTTCTAATGTGAATTTATTAATTTTTAATGGTAATTTATGTGATTTGTTGTTTTTGTACAGGGATAATCTTTAATTAAAAAAATGTATGTTCCTACTGCAAACGTGTACATTTCTTCCTCTGTTTTGGTACTACATACTTATATAATTTAGTATGATCACTCTTTTTAGTTTTGGCATATCGAAGGGTGAAGGTTTGATTTTGTGCAACCTTCCAGGGTTAAATATTTAACTTTCTCATACATTTACACAGTTACGTGATGATATTATAAAATAGTGTTTAAACATTTACCTAGGAAGGAAGTATTCGTTTTTTATTCTTTTGTCTGCACATTACTACAATTATACAAACACTACAATTATATAGTAAAACTGAAATTAAAATTCTAGTTTTGACAACAAAACATAATTCCTCAAACATAGTTCTTCATGTGTCATTATATGACATCACACTTTACACTGTAATCGACCCAGCAATTCAGCAGAAAATTAAACCTCCCATTTAACTTTCCTGTTAGGATAGGGGGTAATTTTTATGTAACATGGCATTTTTATGTAACAACCACTAAAAACCAACATTTCATCTACAACCCCATTTCTGAAAAAAATGTAAAGAAAAACAGAATGCAATGATGTGCAAATCATTCAAACCCTATATTCAATAGAAAATAGTACGAGGACAACATATCAAATTTTGAAACAAATTTTGAAATGTTATTGTTTCTTGAAAAATATGTGCCCACTTTGAATTTGAGGCCAGCAACACGTTTCAAAAAAGCTGAGACAGAGGCTACAAAAGACTGGAAAAGTGTAATGCTAAAAAAAAAATCCTGGTGGAATACCTTATAACTAATTAGGTTAATTGGCAACAGGTCAGTGACATGATTGGGTATAAAAAGAGCTTCCCAGAGAGGATGAGTCTTTCAGAAGTAAAGATTGGGAGGGGTTCACCACTCCACTGTAAAAGACTGTGCGAGCCTATAGTGCAACAATTTAAGAATAACTTTTCTCAACGTGAAATTGCAAAGGGTTTGAGGATCTCATCATCTATAGTACATAATATCATTAAAAGATATTGGATGGCCGTAATCTTAGTAAAAGTGTCCAGGTGCTAAACTGGCCTGCCTGCAGTCCAGACCTGTCACCCATTGAAAACACTGGTGCATTATGAAACGGAAAATACAACAAAGGAGACCCCGAACTGTTGAGCAGCTGAAATCCAATATCATGCAAGAATGGGTATTCATTTTCAAAACTACAGCAATTGGTCTCCTCAGTTCCCAAATCCTTAAAAATGGGCATGTATTTTTCCAAAAAACAATAACATTTCGCAGTTTAAACATTTGATAAGTTGTCTTTGTACTTTTTCAATTAAATATATGGATAAATGATTTGCACATCATTGCATTCTGTATTTATTTGCCTTTTATGCAGCATCCAAACGTTTTTGGAAAAGGGTTGTAAGACAGATCCTGTTTTTTAACACTTCAAGCAGCTACATGACATTTGTTAGTTAGCAGAGTAAGTCATCTGCAATAAAATATTACAACAAAACATTATACATTAACGTACATTACATTAAAGATTTTAAATAATTTATAACTCAAGTCTCTTAAACATTTCAGATTTGTAGTCATGAGGTAAGCTAACCTATTGCCGAGACAAAAGGTCTGTATAATTGCTAATAGACTAATATGTCATGCAACCAAAGAGTGTAACTGTCTTTTAAGATCTGCTTGATTATCTATTGGATGATTGATCAATCATTGTCTCCATACTTCTGTCACTGAATATGAGGGTAGTATGTTTATTGTTCTAGCTGCAGCCCAGAGCTGTTGACCAGAAAACAGTGCTGTTGTAGTTTAATTAACAGATTCCACCTTTAATGTTTATCTATGAAAGAATGTTCTATAGACCAATTAGTCAAAAGTGGGAAAACTGTTATTAGTTCATATACAGTAAAACATGAAGATTAAAAAAAACATTTAAAATATTATTTGTCTATCAATCAAATATTAATTTCAAATTGATAAAAATTCAGGGAACAGAACTTTAAAATGTTTTTATTTTTAAAGACTAAGATCAGTTTCTAAAGCGTCTGGCAGCCTCAACTCCCATTTTGAGTGTTGCATATCTTCCACCACCAGAGGGCGGTACCACACAATAAATAAATTTACATACCAGGCTTCTACCAGACAATCAAGAACGTGTGTCTTTAAATACCTTTCACTATGAAAGAAGCCTTGCAAATTATGTGGGTAATATGAAGATACAAACATCCAAAAGCTGCTGTACTGTAGTCCCTCTGAGTACCATTATACAAACTAAGTAAAATTCACCTTTTCACCAAAGATCCTCTGACAGATGCCATTCTTGGCCAGCTTCTCTTTGACCTGTCGGGTGAGTTCGATGGTGTCCACCTCACGGTACATGTACATCTCATACTGCTCCGGGGTCAGTGGCGGCACGGTGGGCTTCAGGGTGCGGGGGATGTATGATGGGTAATAGGACAGGCCACGCCCAGGGCTCACTGACACGTCAGACTCCACCTTCACCTCCACAGACTGCCCGATCCCCGAGCCGGTGTCGTCCTCGGCTGCGGACGCCTCCTCACTGTTGGGCAGACACTCCCCGTTGTCTGGCCGGGGCCGGGACAAGGTCGAGGGTCCCGAAGACGAGGACGACGACAGGGAGGGAGACACCGAGGTGAAGGGCCGAGAGCCGCTGACCCCTCCCGCCACACCAACGGGCCCCCGCTCCACGGACCAGTGCTGGTCGAAGTAAGTCCCCGCCTCGCCGATCTCTGACTTGACCTTACGGATGATGTTCTGGACGAAGGCGGCGGGGGACAGGACGCTGAGGGGTGTCTGGGGGCTACTGATGGTGTTGGCCATGCACACTGTAACCGTGCCCCCCTCCTCCTGTTTGATGAAGCCAGGTAAAGGCAGGCCCTTGGGGGGCTCGGGAAGCCCCAGGTGCTCCCCCTGGGAGCCAGCACTGGTGGCCGAGGCCCGGCCGCAGACCTCCATCTCCATCAAGGCCTGCTGCTGCGCCTGCATCTCCCTCCTGGCCTGCTCCAGGATGTTCTTAATGGTGTCGTCTGAGCTGCCACCAGCCCCGTTCGTGCTCCTCCCCCCCGAGGGGCTGCCCAGGGATGACTTGATGTCCCCTGCAGAGAGCAGACACAAAGACGCAAAAACGCCCTATTAGATGTAACGCTACAAATCGCACACTCCACACCAACTTCAACTACCAAAATGCTCTGACAATGTATAAATAATGATAATCAAATGTAACTTGGCCCAGAGGAATCCAGAATAAGGATAAAGACGCATAACTTCCAGAACTACCTCCTCTCTGAGACTGGATCTCCTTCTTGGCCTGCTCCAGGATGTTCTTGATGGCGTCGTCTGACCCAGTTTCAGGAGTTCGGATGCGAGGAGTGATGCTCCCTGCCACGGAGAGGGTAACAGAGAGGGAGAAGGGGAGAGAGATAGAGAGGAGGGGTGAGTGGGATGGCTGATCAGAGCAGTTTCAAGGCTTGGATTTTGACTGGTAGATCAATGGCTGCCTTTGAGATCTTGGTGTCTGAGGTTGCAGTATACGGCAAGCTCAATTTTCAAAAGCTCTGAAATCTAGGGAGAAAACAAAGTTTAAAAGTAACACAACAAACATGGGAGAGAAAGCCACGAAGAAGTTTGAGGTACAGGCCAAGGAGATTAAAAGGTTTAAATGCAGAGGTCCTGCAGCTAAAAACCCCCAGCCTTTCATAACTTCCCACATGAGACACTCTCTGACTCTGTTCTATCTAATCACACTAATAAACTACCCCAAATAAAAACACTGCTTTTGTAATACCGCTAATGTATGATATTCCCTCCTGACACACCTGCGGGCATAGCTGGTTCAGTGCAAGACAATATCCGGTCCACTCACCTCTCTGACGGACCTGGATGGTCCGGAGAGCCAGGATGTTCTGTTCATCAGACAGGAACTGTTTCATCTTGATAAAGGGCTCCTTGCCTTTCACCGTCAGCTTCCTCCAGGGCTTGGGCCGAGCCAGGATCTCACTGACGGAGCCCTGTGATAGGCCCAGCACGTAGTGACCAAACACGCGTTGGCCAATGTTGTGCTTCAGCAGCTGCTCTTTGACTTGGAAGGCGATCTCTGCCGTTTCCAACTGGTCGTCGTCGCCCGCGGTGGAGCTCCCGCTCTCTGATTGGTCACTCGGGAGGCCGGCCTCAATGCCTCCGGCCCCCGCGGGCCCCTGATTGGCTGACACCAGGGCAGCTTTGGCAGCGTACAGCGCGGTGGGGAAGGGCATGAGGGGGCTGCCGGCTTCCTTCTT
>JACXGI010010634.1:7071-27080 GCA_016801175.1 Esox masquinongy
CACACACACACACACACACTCACACACATGTATACGCACTAACACACTCACACACACACAGACACATAAACGCATACACACACACATACATACACATACGTACACACATGCATACCCACACAAACGCACACACACACATACAATGTCATCATCCCTCTCTCTCATCATTTTAGGATGACATCATCTCTCTCCCTCATCTCTTAAGGATGTCATCATCCCTCTCACTCATCTCTTAAGGATGTCATCATCCCTCTCCCTCATCTCTTTAGGATGTTGTCATCCCTCTCCCTCATCTCCTTAGGATGTCATCATCCGTCTCCCTCATCTCTTAAGAATGTCGTCATCCCTCTCCCTCATTTCTTTAGGATGTCATCATCCCTCTCCCTCATATTTTTAGAATGTCATCATCCCTCTCCCTCATCTTTTTAGGATGTCGTCATCTCTTTAGGATGTCGTCATCCCTCTCCCTCATCTCTTTAGGATGTCATCATCCCTCTCCCCCTTCTCTTTCCCATTCATCATCCTTATTTCCCTTATCTTTCTCATCTCTTCCGGCTATCATTACCCCCATCATCTCTCATCTTAATCCACTCCCCCCTCCTCTGCTGAGATATGCTCCTAGAGATTGATGGATGGATGGAGGGAAGTGAGGAGGGTTGAGGGAGGGAAGAGAAGAGTTGACGGAGGAAGGGAGGAGCAAAGGAAATGAGGTAGATAGAGAGGGAGAGGTTGAAGGCGGATAAGGACAGACAGAACGAGGAGGAAGGAGAGGGAGACACAGAGGGTAACAGAGCTCTAGAGAGAACAAGGCTTTCTGTCTCTCATCATCTAGTGGCAGCTTTTCCTAGCCTCCAGTGTGCAACTACAGACAGTGCACAGCCATCCCGACTCAAAATGTCTCCTCAGGGTCAGCTTTGGCAGTGGGACAGGCTGACGAGCTGAGTGCCTGTCACGGACCAGGGCTATTAAACGATCAGAGAGCTCAGAGAGTTCCCTAGACACTGCTGTCTCTCTCTGACTGATACACACACACACACACACACACACACTGCTCCCACTGAGCTGACCGAGCAGAGCACTGCTTGACTCCCAGCTGAAGCAGGGCCCACAGGGTGCTGTGTGTGTGCGATTGTGTCTTCATACGTAGTTCCAAAGAGCAGCTGGTATGTGAGCCAGAGAAAGAGACGTCACCTTGCACCTGCTGAGTGTGTTGTTGAAGACGAGTGTGTTGTTGAAGTGAGTGTTTGTCCTGAAGTGTGTGTGTGTGTGTGTTAGTTTTTTCCCAAGGGTTTACTGTTTCTCCCTTTTGTTTCTCTTTTCCTTTTGTTTCCCTGTTAATCTCTCTGTTTTCTCTGGCAGCTAGACAGGCACACAGACAGGCAGACAATCTGACAGACAGACTGACAGGCAGACAGACATGCAGACAAACAGACAGGCAGAAAAGCAGACGGACTGACAGACTGACAGACAGGCAGACAGACAGATAGGCAGAGAGACAGACAAACAGGCAGACAGGAAGTAAGACAGACAGTTAATTAGGAATCAGAAAACACTAGTAGAACACCGCAGGGCTGCTAATGTCTTTTCCATGGGAGGGCTGTATGTGTGTGTGTGTGTGTGTGTGTGTGTGTGTGTGTGTGTGTTTGTGTGCATGTATTTGTGTGTGTATTTGTTGGTGTCTGTGTGTACATGTGTGTATGTGTGGAAAGCCATTAATCAAACAGAGTATTATTGCGAATCCCAACTCTCTACATTACCATATTAATTACATTAGTTTTCTATTAATCTGCTTACTACGCATTTACTATCACACACACACACGCACACACACACGCACACACATTTACTTAACCATCTTAATGGGGACACCAAAGTTGGTTGCCCTTATAAAATCCAACTTTTAGTAATACTAACCCTAAATCTTATCGTAATGTTAACCCTAACCCTAACCTCAGTAACCTAACATTTATACTTTCACCCTAAAGCTGACACTTGAGCCAGAAAATTGCCTTTTTCAAAACCGGGAATGGAAAATTGTCTTTGTTAGTCAGTTTTTCTGATTTAAGTTTGGGGGATATTTTTGTCCCTGTTGCGTACTTATGATAGAAACACACACACAGTCTGTGGTAGTTGTAGTTGTGGCTTTCAGTTAGGAGTGTGTGTGTGTCTGGACTCATAACATAAAAACAAGGCCATAAACCCATACAGAGAGGTAATTAAAAAGCCCTTTTAATGAAAAGTCAAGTCATAAACAAAAGAAGAGAAGCGTTTTAGCAATACTGAAATGGAAAGAAGGAATTTAAGAAGATATACAGAGACAGAGAGGAGAGAGAGGAAGAGAGGAGGGGAAGAGAGAGGAGAGAGGAAGATAGAGAGAAAACGAGAGCATATATATCCTTTCTAAAGTTCCTCCTGTAGTCCTCGTAGTAAAGCAACCCTAACCTCTTTTTCTTACTTTTTTCTCTCCTTTTCTCTTTATTTGTCTTTATCTTTTTTCATCCCTCTTTCCGCAGCTGTCCAATCTAAACACAGATCCATACAGAACCTCTATCTCTCCCAGATAGGAACCAGATAGCATCAGGGACTTTATTCTCTTCTGCCCAAGCGGGGAATTAAGGGACAGACAGCTCCCTCTCTGGGAGAGAATTGGACTTAATTGAGGGAGGGACAGTGTCCTTGCAGACAGAAAAGCCACTGAAAAAGGTCAGTTGAGAGAAGAGACCTCTGAGACCTTTCTGATGGCAGAACAAGGGCTTGTTGAGGTGAACCAGGGGGCATCTCTGCATGCTGAACCAACCGCTAGTCTCCAACACACAACAGCAAGCGTTAGTAGTTGTTTTGCTGGAGGCTAGCTTAGCGGTTAGGGTAACCAGAAGGTTGCTAGATCCACTCCCAGCGCCTGCCAGGGAAACAGTGGAGAACAGACAACTATACGAAAATAACCTACTTTATTTATTCATTATTTAATACAGCATTTCAAATGTATCTACATTGTATTTCTATTATTTGTCTTTCCATTTGTTTTGGCAAAATAAACATATGTTTGCTATGCCAGTAAAGCTCCTTTGAATTTAATTTAATTGAGAGAGAGGGAAAGAACCAGAGAGGTATAAAAGTCTGTGCCATCAGTCTGTGGCAACTACATATGCTGCTTTGGCCAGAAAAACCGACCAATCAGAACAGTCTATGTAATGAACACACATATGAAGCCTCTTGTGTCTCAACCAGCAGGCCAGCTGAGAGCTTTGGCCGGTCCTGCTTTCTATTTCCTGTTAAAGTCAGAGGAGATCCGGATAAACAAAAATGTTTGAAACTGAAAGGATATGTTCCAAAATGTCTCAGCATTGTTTCAATACTATAGAAGGAGGACCTAAGACTTATTTATGCATGTAAAATACAGGATACCGCGCTTAGCAATACACACTCATACATCCTAATCCTTTCACTACAGTTGGACATCCCAAATGTTCCCTCCTGAATCAACATCATTATTTCATACCATGCCGGAGGAGAGAGGAGAGAGGAGGAGAGAGGAGAACTGAGGAGGAGGAAGGAGTGCTGAGAGAATAGTAGAGGGAGGAAGAGAGATGAGAGAGGAGGAGGGGAGACAGGAGGGAGGAGGAAGAGAGATGAGAGAAGAGATGAGAGCGGAGGAAGAGAGGAGGGAGGTGTGGGGGAGAAGAGGAGGAGGGAAGTGGAGGAGACAGAAGGAGAGAGGAGGACGAGAGAGGAGAGAGCTTTGTTTCTGAGCCTTTTTGTGTACAGGTAGCTCATGCATTTGTTGCTGCGAATGTGTGTGTGTGTGTGTGTGTGTGTGTGTGTGTGTGCGTGTGTGTGTGTGTGTGTGTATGTGTGTGTGTGAGAGAGAGAGAGAGACACACAGTTATAGTTATTTTCAAACAAAAGAAATGTCTGTTTATTAGAATGGTGTCTAGAGGACAAGTAGCTTACTGTCTCCTATCATGTCATTAGTCTGTCTGTCTGTCTCTGCTATCATGTCATTAGTCTGTCTCTCTGTCAGTCTGTCTGTCTGTCTCTGCTATCATGTCATTAGTCTGTCTGTCTGTCTCTGCTATCATGTCATTAGTCTGTCTCTCTGTCAGTCTGTTTGTCTCTGCTATTATGTCGTTAGTCTGTTTGTCTGTCTGTCTCTCCTATCATGTCATTAGTCTGTCTGTCTCTCCTATCATTTAATTAGTCTGTCTTTCTGTCAGTCTGTCTGTTTCTGCTATTATGTCGTTAGTCTGTTTGTCTGTCTGTCTCTCCTATCATGTCATTAGTCTGTCTGTCTCTCCTATCATGTCATTAGTTTGTCTGTCTGTCTCTGCTATCATGTCATTAGTCTGTCTGTCTGTCTGTCTGTCTCTGCTGTCATGTCGTTAGTCGTCTGTCTTTCTGTCTGTCTGTCTCTCCTATCATGTCATTTGTCTGTCTGTCTGTCTCCCCTATCATGTCATTAGTCTGTCTTTCTGTCTGTCTCTGCTATCATGTCATTAATCTGTCTGTCTGTCTGTTGGTCTGTCTGTGTCTGTCTCTGCTGTCATGTCATCTGTATGTCTGTCTCCTATCTTGTCATTAATCTGTCTTTCTGCCTGTCTGTCTCTCCTATCATGTCATTAATCTGTCTGTCTCTGCTATCATGTCATTAATCTGTCTGTCTGTCTGTTGGTCTGTCTGTGTCTGTCTCTGCTGTCATGTCATCTGTATGTCTGTCTCCTATCTTGTCATTAATCTGTCTTTCTGCCTGTCTGTCTCTCCTATCATGTCATTAATCTGTCTGTCTCTCCTATCATGTCATTTTACCTGTCTGTCTGTCTGTCTTTCTACCTATCTCTTCTACTGTCTAATTATCATGTGTGTCTATCTCTTCTACTGTCTTTTTAACCTGTCTGCCTACATGTCATTAAACAGACAGTCTGTCTTGTCTGTCTGTTTGTCTGTCTGTCTATCATATTATTTTATTAACCTGTCTGTGTGTCTGTTTGTGTGTGTGTGTGTGTGTGTGAGAGAGAGAGAGACGTCTATTATTGTCACTAATCCTTAGATTTCTTTAATCCTTATATTTCCATATCAAAGCCATGGCTGAGTGCCTGGACATGAAAGCATCACATTACAACACTCACACACACACTCACACAGACAGACACACACACACACACACTTTGACTTGAAAGTGTTATATTTCTTCAGGTACATGAGATATGGTTAGAGAGACATTGACAGCTGGTAATGGTTTTGATATACCAGCTGTCACTGTTGTTTTAGTCAGATACTCCTATTAAACGGATAAAATGGTGTTTTAGTCAGATACTCCTGTTAAACTGATAAAATGGTGTTTTAGTCAGATACTCCTATTAAACTGTATATAATGGAGTTTTAGTCAGATACTCCTATTAAACTGATATAATGGAGTTTTAGTCAGATACTCCTATTAAACTGATATAATGGAGTTTTAGTTAGATACTCCTATTAAACTGATATAATGGTGTTTTAGTCAGATACTCCTATTAAACTGATATAATGGTGTTTTAGTTAGATACTCCTATTAAACTGTATATAATAGTGTTTTAGTCAGATACTCATATTAAACTGATATAATGGTGTTTTAGTTAGATACTCCTATTAAACTGTATATAATAGTGTTTTAGTCAGATACTCCTATTAAACTGATATAATAGTGTTTTAGTCAGATACTCCTATTAAACTGATATAATGGTGTTTTAGTTAGATACTCCTATTAAACTGATATAATGGAGTTGTAGTCAGATACTCCTATTAAACTGATATAATGGTGTTTTAGTCAGATACTCCTATTAAACTGATATAATGGTGTTTTAGTCAGGTACTCCTATTAAACTGATAAAATGGTGTTTTAGTTAGATACTCCTATTAAACTGTATATAATAGTGTTTTAGTTAGGTACTCCTATTAAACTGAGATAATAGTGTTTTAGTCAGATACTCCTATTAAACTGATATAATGGTGTTTTAGTTAGATACTCCTATTAAACTGATATAATAGTGTTTTAGTCAGATACTCCTATTAAACTGATATAATAGTGTTTTAGTCAGATACTCCTATTAAACTGATATAATGGAGTTTTAGTCAGATACTCCTATTAAACTGATATAATAGTGTTTTAGTCAGATACTCCTATTAAACTGATATAATGGTGTTTTAGTCAGATACTCCTATTAAACTGATATAATGGTGTTTTAGTCAGATACTCCTATTAAACTGATATAATGGAGTTTTAGTCAGATACTCCTATTAAACTGATATAATGGTGTTTTAGTCAGATACTCCTATTAAACTGATATAATGGAGTTTTATTCAGATACTCCTATTAAACTGATATAATGGAGTTTTAGTCAGATACTCCTATTAAACTGATATAATAGTGTTTTAGTCAGGTACTCCTATTAAACTGATATAATAGTGTTTTATTCAGATACTCCTATTAAACTGATATAATGGTGTTTTAGTCAGATACTCCTATTAAACTGATATAATGGAGTTTTAGTCAGATACTCCTATTAAACTGATATAATAGTGTTTTAGTCAGATACTCCTATTACTCTGATATAATGGAGTTTTAGTCAGATACTCCTATTAAACTGATATAATGGAGTTTTAGTCAGATACTCCTATTAAACTGATATAATAGTGTTTTAGTCAGGTACTCCTATTAAACTGATATAATGGTGTTTTAGTCAGATACTCCTATTAAACTGATGTAATGGAGTTTTAGTCAGATACTCCTATTAAACTGATATAATAGTGTTTTAGTCAAATACTCCTATTAAACTGATATAATGGAGTTTTAGTCAGATACTCCTATTAAACTGATATAATGGAGTTTTAGTCAGATACTCCTATTAAACTGATATAATGGTGTTTTAGTCAGATACTCCTATTAAACTGATAAAATGGTGTTTTAGTGAGATACTCCTATTAAACTGTATATAATAGTGTTTTAGTTAGATACTCCTATTAAACTGATATAATGGTCTGTAGTGTTCTATGGGCTATTTTTTCCACTTGGTATATGCCTTAGGTCTATATATTTTTTTTTAGGATAGCGTATACGCTATTCTAATTATGTTTTTCAGCCTTTATTTTTTACTCTTAAATATTTTTATCAGTTGCAAATGTCTCCGACTTGCTTTTTCAAGAAGGATGATTCGCTTTTGTCAATGTTTATAGCCTGTAGGCAACAGTTTTCTTAACCATAAAGGATAATTTTGTTAGGCCATTTTCTTTTGTGTACTATAGGCTATTTTTCCACTTTTGCTACAGACTATTAAATAAAAAATGACCTGTTGTTGATTGATTCATCATATACTGGTATGACTGTGCATATTTAGTTAAATTGCGTCTTTTCTAATATGCCCATTTAAATAGGAAATCTCTCAACCCCGTCATAAAACAGTTCCTTCGCCCCTGATTATTGATGATTGTTTGGCTGGTCTCAGCTGGGTTTGCGGTGTATCTTTGGTTTTGTATCTTTGAGATTGCGTAAGCTACATAACGTCTTTCGGGCTGCTGCCGTGAGAAACAATATGGGACAGACCATTTGAGCAAGAGAGTGGGGTTAAATAATGTATTAGAAAGAATTATTTAATTCGAGTGTTGTTTTGAGTAACATGATCAGATCTTAGGACAAAATTTAAAAAAAAACAAAAAAAAACAATGTATTATTATATTTTTAAAACTGTATTTCAGTTTGTATTTTCACGGGGCCCTAGGCCTTCTGGGACATAGACAGCTGCCTACCTTGCCTGATGGTTGCTTCCACCACTGCTCTGGGTTCGTTTTCTTCATCGATCCTCTTCCTCTCCCTAACGGCACGCCCTACCCCGCACTATTCTTTCGCAGTACGCTCTACGCCACATCTTCCATGTTTCTGACTGGTTAGAATTTGCTATTCAATTTGAAGGTACAGCTAATATAGTATCTCTCCAACCCGTGCGCGTTGTTATTTTATATATATAGGGTTGTGGCTATTACTTTTGTTAGTTATAGGGCCATCACGGAATTGGGATATTTTATCTATCACTTTAACTCACTTTTAATTTATTGGGACGAGTGAGAGACATGATTAGAACTATGTATAGCTTGATTGACTGATTCAAGACATACAGCTGGACATTTGTAATGTAAACGTTTTGTGTTTACATTACAAATGTGTTTACATTACATTACACCATTATATTGTGTTAATATTGCAAAACAGGGGAAGACCCATTGTAAGAGCCCTTGTAGATATGTTTTGAATGACACAATCATGCCGTCCGCTTGCAAGGCTCCAACCTTTTTAGTAATAATCTGAATTATTATTTTTAAGTAGGCAAACAGATTCTAAATCCAAGTCCTAATAAGTTGTATACAAATAAATATATGATTATAGCGAGGATGGCATAACTGTGAGGCCTGCAGTCAGGTCTTGGTCACTCCCTGTTCCAGCACCTCTTTAACCTTTAACGCAGCACACCCTTGCCTTCCCAAGCCCCTGCACCCATCTTCCGCTCCGCACCTCACTTTCCCAATCCTGCGAACGCATCTCACTTTCCCAGTTTAGGGTTCCTGTTTAACTGTAGAACATTGACTCCTTTGTAAAGGGTTCCAGTTTAACTGTATAACATTGTGACTTCCCTCTGTTGTAAAGGGTTCCAGTTTAACTGTATAACATTGTGACTTCCCTCTGTTGTAAAGGGTTTCAGTTTAACTGTATAACATTGGGACTTCACTTGGCTAATTTGAATGACTGGCCAAGGATAGGGGAGTTGGGCTGGGGCTATGTTACCAAGGCAACCTGATGAGGTCAGCGTGTCAGGGGCTGTTTGGTTGGCTGATCGTGCCACCATATGCAAATGACCAGACCCCCATCCAGCCTTATCACATTAGCATGACAGCCTGTCTGTCTGTTTGCATCTCTTTCTACCAAGATGGAGTGAAAGAGACGAGGAGGAGAGAGAGGGGTTACAGAGGGAGAGGAAGAAAGAG
Organism: Esox masquinongy; assembly: GCA_016801175.1. Lineage (NCBI taxonomy): Eukaryota > Metazoa > Chordata > Actinopteri > Esociformes > Esocidae > Esox > Esox masquinongy. The sequence continues at coordinate 16,078 of JACXGI010010634.1, forward strand.
AGAGCAGGGAAGTTAGTGAAGGAGAGCAGCATATACTGTAGTGTGTGAGAGAGAAGAGATAGGGAGTGAGAGATTATTGGTAGAGAGTATTTGTGGAGTTTACTGATAACAGGGCCATGTAGGACTAGTAAAAAAACAGGAGTCGGAGAGATACTCTAGGTATGACAGATACTGTAGGTAGGAGAGATACTGTAGGTAGGAGAGATACTGTAGGTATGACAGATACTGTAGGTAGGAGAGATACTGTAGGTATGACAGATACTGTAGGTAGGAGAGATACTGTAGGTATGACAGATACTGTAGGTAGGAGAGATACTGTAGGTATGACAGATACTGTAGGTAGGAGAGATACTGTAGGTAGGAGAGAGATACTGTAGGTAGGAGAGATACTGTAGGTAGGAGAGAGATACTGTAGGTATGACAGATACTGTAGGTAGGAGAGATACTGTAGTTATGAGAGATACTGTAGGTATAAGAGAGATACTGTAGTTATGAGAGACACTGTAGTTATGAGAGATATTGTAGGTAAGAGCGAGATACTGTAGTTATGAGAAAGATACTGTAGGTAAGAGAGAGATACTGTAGGTATGCGAGAGACACTGTAAGTATGAGAGAGGTATGGTAGCTATGAGAGAGACACTGTAGGTATGACAGATAATGTAGGTAAGAGAGAGATACTGTAGGTACAATAGGAGAGATATTGTAGGTAAGAGAGATACTGTAGGTAGGAGTTACTATAGGTAAGTTAGAGGTACTGTAGGTAAGAGAGAGATACTGTAAGTATAAGAGAGATATTGTAGGTAAGAGAGATACTGCAGTTAGGAGAGAGATACTGTAGTTAGAAGATAGATCCTGTAGGTAGGAGATACTATAGGTAGGACAGAGAATTCTAGAACAGAGCAATATATTTTGAGAGAGGCTTGCGTATGTGGTGTTGCCATGGAATGTGGTGTTGTGTAAATGCAAAAACCTCAATGTCCAATAAGTGTAAATATAAGACGGAGGTGGTTGGTGAGCTGGTTAGCACCTTCACCACAATGTTACATATATCACCAACTACTACTGTAATGTAAGTGATTCTGGAACAACTGCTAAATGGCCAAATTGTGGAAATGTAAATACGTAGACCAGCTGGAGAGGTGCTTAATCAGAAATGCATGATTTCTCTGTTTGTTATCAGTATAGTGCATTTAAAGGGGCTTTATTGGCATGGAATCATACAGTACATTTACATTGTCAAAGCAACAGCTATAAAATAATTTAAGTAAATCTTTCACAAAAAGCAATAAACTATAGCAAAATGTTTAATTAAGAGAGAATTAGCTCTTGCAACTCCGTAGTGGGTTTACTTCCTGCGACCACCCATTTGTAAAATGTGTTTACATGACTCTCAAGTTGGTTTGGATAAAAGTGTCTGCTGTTTGCGAATGAATCAGTGAACTGTGAGCATTAACACACTGTTTCTCTCTCTCTCTCTCTGTCTGTCCGTCCTTCTCTAGGTGAGTACGTATCTAAAGAAGATACACCTACCCTGGGCTTTGTGAAAGTTCCCTTCCCGGCTGATGCCACGTAAACACATCTGTTGACTGATGAATGAAGACACAGACAAACCAATTTGCTACAGTCAGTGGTCCAGCTTGACCCTGCAGGCTATACACGTGACTAGAACCTTCAGCAATCCTTTTAAACTTGTTTGGGCCAGGGAGAGCACTCAAATTATTTATCTTTTTTTCATTTTAATTCAGTTATAATGTACATTTTATGTCTTACATTGGATAGCCAACGGCTACTCCATCTCTCTACATGTTTCTCCTAACTACAGGACAACAATGTCTAGATACTCCCTCTCTACTACAGGACAACAATGTCTAGATACTCCCTCTCTGTACTACAGGACAACAATGTCTAGATACTCCCTCTCTACTACAAGACGACAATGTCTAAATACTCCCTCTCTGTACTACAGGACAACAGTGTCTAGATACTCCCTCTCTGTACTACAGGACAACAATGTCTAGATACTCCCTCTCTGTACTACAGGACAACAATGTCTAGATACTCCCTCTCTGTACTACGGGACAACAGTGTCTAGATACTCCTTCTCTGTACTACAGGACAACAGTGTCTAGATACTCCCTCTCTGTACTACAGAACAACAGTGTCTAGATACTCCCTCTCCTTACTACAGAACAACAGTGTCTAGATACTCCCTCTCTGTACTACAAAACAACAGTGTCTAGATACTCCCTCTCCTTACTACAGAACAACAGTGTCTAGATACTTTCTTTCCTTACTACAGGACAACAGTGTCTAGATACTCCCTCTCCTTACTACAGGATTACAGTAATGCACACCAGCTTGTCGTTAGGTTAGTTGATGTCATGGTGACATCCAAACGGTGATCAACACTACGACACAGACCAAGGCTTAGTTACGTATCCCTCGCCCATAGACCTTTAACTATCACCATGATGCTTTAGCCAGCTAGACAGCATATCAGCTAACTAGCTGGGAAGGCTGATCAGAACTGCCTGACTCATTCCATTTGATCCCCAGTCAACTCCAAGGGACAAGCTTTGTCAGTGTGTTGAAGGCGTGGCCTCTCACCATCCACATATTAACATCAGGTTGTCTCCAGACATTCCCAACATCTAAGGCCTTATGGATAACGATCGCTCTCTGGGGTCATGTGCTTTTGCAAGCTGTGTGTGTGTGTGTGTGTGTGTGTGTGTGTGCGTGCGTGTGTGTGTGTGTGTGTGTGTGTGTGTCTGTTCCTTTATGTGAGTGAAGTGATGGGGAACCCATCCATCCCAGTCTGTTTCCAGAGGGATTATCTTCAGCCCGGTACTAATCTCTAGCTGTCCTGTTCTGAAGAGAGAGTGTGGGTATATGAGTGTGTCCTGGGGAGGTTTAAAGACATCCATTAGACAGTTTCATGTTTGATGTTCTGCGGAGAAAAGGAAGGTTGGGCTTTGATTCAGAGGAGCTTTTCTGTTAATGACAGGGATGTCATGTATACAGTGAGGTCATGCACACACACACAAACACAAACACACACACACACACACACACCACACACACACACACACACACACACACACACACACACACACACACACACACACACATACATACATACATACACAGAATATAATTGATTGCATAAGTATTAATTCCTTTTGCTATGGCACACCTGAATGAGCTGTGGCTTGACCGGTTGTCTTTAGAAGTCACGTTATTTGAAGGGAGACCACCTGTGTGCAATCAAGGTGTTTCACATGATTTCAGATTAAACACACCTGTCTCTGGGAGGTACCACAGTCGTTTGCTAACAAAAAAGACTTGATTGGTTAATGCAAACCTGAAATGACATTCTTTAAAAGCACCAATCAGGGGTAGGATATTAGAACACTGAATATGAATATGAAGCACAGTGAAGTCCATTATTAAGAAATGGAGAGAATGTTGCACAACTGTGAATCTGACCAGAACAGGGCGTCCTCAACAGAATTCAGGAAACTGGGCTTAAGTCGCATGTCACTACTTTTCAGGAGAGCCGTTTGAAGACGAAAAACGTGTTCTGGGACATTTTGTCTTTTTTGCAGAAATGCTTTCTTGAAGTTGTGAACTTGAATGTAAATGTGTAATAACAAACTAGTATGCGAAGTGTAAATACGAATAAAATGTAAAACTCAAACCCTTGTTTAACCAGCGGAAAATACACAACTTTTCCTGTATTGGCTGAGATAATGAAGGGGCTGGACATGCTGACATACTGAGTTCTGATTGGTCTATTGAGTCGCCGGCTTATAACGCGACTAATTGTTCAGTATCATTGCGATCCTGGGAATTTCAAACATGGCCAAGTGCGAACATGTTGCTTGAGCTCTCAAACACTTCCCTGAATTTAGCTGCCGTTGTTAACAAACCTGAGTGGGAACAAGTTGTGAGAGAATACTTTCTGGAGGGCAATGATGCGATTACCCTCTCAGACACGGAAGATGAATTGGACAATGATGAGGAAACCCCAGACTTGGATACTGTTCAAAACGTTGTCAGAGAACGAGAGATGTACAGTGTTGTCACATATGTTGACCATGTGATGGAATCAGTGGAATATCTTGCAGCGTATGAGAAGGAAATTGACAAAATACAGGCATTTCATTGCAAATGCAGAGATGGCCGAATAGAAAATGCTTGCTCGTCTTGTATAAAACAACTGTCCACAGATTACTTTTACAAAGGGCATCCATGGCATCTATGACAGAGATAATGGAAGTCATCAGACAAAACGTAAATGACAACGGACTTCGTATGTAATCAGAGGATTATTCCGTCTGCCGCGAAACATTTCTACATGTATATGGGTAAGTCTAAAGTTTGCTAACTAGCTATAGAATTCCTTTTCAGAAAGTTGTCAAAGTCCTTTGCATTGCTAGTTATCTAGCTATAGCTACTGACGATACTGTTAACGTTAGCTAGCTAGGTAACAATGTTAACTTTCCAGCTAGTTAACATTTCCTGGTGTCTAGCTTGTTCGTTGGGTAGCTAGCTTTGCCTGATGATTAGCTATATTTTAGTAAATAATACTGTAACATTTCTTGTATGTTGGCTTTCTAGCTGAACCATCAATGCAGAGAGCTAGGTTTGTTTTAGGGGAGGGGTGATTATGCAGAGATATTGTAATGTTTCCATTGTCTTCACAAAAGTGTGCAAGTCACTTATTTCGGTAATTTGCTAAATGATTGACCAGTCATTCATCCAGGTGTGTGTGTGACTGTGACCAGCTATTATGAGTATACAAAAAATGTGATGTGGACAACCCAGTCCATCAGTACAGTAAGACTGCTAAACGGCTCAGTGGCAGTCCACCTGCACTCTGCACTTACATTGCTGCTACTATTTATTATGTATCCTGCTGCTAAGCCACTTTACCTTTCACTGTACTGTTTATACCTGATGCATCAAATGCATGTGAAAAAAATTTAATTTAATTTTATTTTGTTTGATATAGTATGTGTTTATTGGAGACCAACCGGACCAGTTTTGCACAAGGCCAGAGTGTCCCCATTTGAATACTTAAATAGCTGGTGGAGTTAAGGCCTAAGAGGGTGTGAACTACGCTGAATGGGCATAAACAAAGATCAGCTCTCTGGCAACAGTGAATCTTTCAAGGCTTTTTTCTCAGAACTAAGTAGAGCAGATTATCAACTTTTAAAGCAACATATCTTTCCCATAACTTGATTGAACAGTATTGTATTATATACTATTACAAAGCTCTAAATCTGGACCTTTTTAAAACTCAAATTTTGCGATAGGACCCTATTCCTGAATTCTGTCACAAATGAGTAGCTGAATCTCAAATTGCATACTACATACTATGTACTACAAGTATGTACTTCGCAGATGATGGTAAAGTATGTACGGTTTAGTACATGGTAAGCTAGTATGCCAGTATTGGGATTGATTGGGACAGACTACCTTGTCATAAAATTGCGTCTCAACATTAGATTTTGTCGCGCATTAACATCATGCCAAGTTTGAATATTCAGCGAGACACCATTAAGCATTGTGTTAAACTGATGTTTCTTATGAAATTTACTTCCACCACAAATACCATATATGAACTGTATGGCCTTTGCCACTGGCCGTTTGAAAAGCGTATAAACCAGTAATAATAGTATCTTACTACTTGGAATAGTCATAAGAACTGAGCAATTGCTAGCGAGACTGAAGACAAACTTTACACTGCCAATGCTATTTAATTTCATGGCACAACAACGTTTGTTTTTCTTTCATTTGTGAATGACATTGATGGAATATGTATCAATTTAGGTGACGATAACTGACTTTATCGTTAAGTGAAAAGACAAGAGAATCGTGGAAACCCTTCCTATTTTACTGCGCGCAAGGGTTTGTGGTCAATATTACCTCAAAAAGCATGCATGGATGCGTACTTCGAAAATCCACCAGAAATAGTAGACCATCCAGGAACTTTTGGCATACTATTTTCAGCGTACTATGGTTTGAGACATACTAATCTTCTCGCATACTAATCTGGCATACTATATAGTATGCAAGTATGCGATTTGAGATTCTGGCAAGAAGGACACTTAGTCTTCCACTGCTGATTTTTCACTTAGACATTATGGGACATATTGGTGTTGATCTGTGGTGAAAATCATACTATATAAATTTGGGGTGAAACGGTACGTGTATTCGTATTGAACCATTCGGTACAGTATGCACAGTGCATTGGTACATACTGCAAACCAAAAAATACATTAATCATATACACTGCTCAAAAAAATTAAGGGAACACGTAATCATCCCAGTACAACACCAAGTCAAGTTAAACTTCAGGGATATCAATCTGTCCAGTTAGGAAGCGTAAGTGATTGGGAATCAATGTCACCTGTTTTGGTGTAAATGAAAGAGACAACAGGCACACTGGAGAGGCAACAGCAAGACAACCCCCAAAAAGGGAATGGTTTTTAAGATGGTGGCCACAGACAATTTCTCTCTCCTTATCCTTCCTGACTGATTCTTCTCTAGTTTTGTGTTTTGCTAATGTCCTTGTCACTACTGGTAGCATGAGGCAGTACCTGCAGCCCATTCAGGTTGCACAGGTAGTCCAGCTCTTCCAGGATGGCACATCCATGCGTGCTGTCGCAGAAAGGTTTGCTGTGTCTCCCAGTACAGTCTCAAGAGCGTGGAGGAGATCCCAGGAGACGGGCCGTTACACAAGGAGAGCTAGACAGGGCTGTAAAAGGGCTACAACCCAGCAGCAGGACCGGTATCTGCTCCTTTGTGTGAGGACGAACAGGAGGAGCACTGCCAGAGCCCTACAAAATGACGTCCAGCGGGTGACCAAACTGTCAGAAACAGACTCCATGAGGGTGGCATGAGGGCCCGACGTCCTCTAATGGGACCTGTGCTCACAGCCCAGCACCGTGCAGCTTGATTGGCATTTGCCAGAAATCACCAGGATTGGCAGGTCCACCATAGGTGCCCTGTTCTCTTCACAGATGAGAGCAGGTTCACACTGAGCACATGTGACAGACGTGAAAGAGTCTGGAGATGCCATGTTGAACGTTATGCTGCCTGCAACATCATCCAGCATGACCGGTTTGGCGGTGGGTCAGTGATGATCTGGGGAGGCATATCCTTGGAGGGTCACATAGACCTCCATGTGCTAGCCAATGGTACGCTGACTGCTGTTAGGTACCGGAATTAAATCCTCAGACCCATTGTCAGACCTTACGCTGGTGCAGTGGGCCCTGGGTTTCTCCTGGTGCAGGACAATGCCCGGCCTCATGTGGCCAGTGTGCGTAGGCAGTTCCTGGATGATGAAGGCAATGATATCATTGACTGGCCCTCACGTTCCCCAGTCCTGATTCCAATTGAGAACCTCTGGGATGTTATGTATTGATGCATCCAACACTGCCAAGTAGCGCCACAGACTGTCCAGGAGCTCACTGATGCCCTGATCCAGGTCTGGGAGGAGATCCTCCAGGACACAATTCGCCGCCTCATCAGGAGCATGCCCAGACGTTGTCGGGAGTGCATACAGGCATGTGTGTGCCATACACACTACTGAGTCACATTAATGAGTTGCCTTGATGAAGTTCACGCAAGTTGGAACAGCCTGGGATTTCAATTGTTTACTTTGATTTTCAGTGTGAGTTTGCATACAGCCCTCAATTGGTTGATGATTTGGTTTCCATTGACCGTTGTTACTTCATTTTGTTCTCAACGAATTACACAATGTATGATAAAGATTTTGATCTTTAATACATTTTGTTCATTGAGACTGGATGTGTGATTTAAGAACTTACTTAATTTTTTGAGCAGTGTATTAAAGCTGGGAATATATTGTCACGAAGCAGGTGTAGTGGAGTGCGTGGAGAAGAACTTGAGTCAAATGCAGGGAGGCGATAAACGTTACTTGTATTAGTAATATTTCAAAATTAAAGGCACGCTAGAAAAACGAGTGCACAAGCGCTAAACACACGTGCCTTCTCTCCAGTGCAAAGAAAGACAAAGAACAACACTACACAAAGACACCCAGAAACACAGGAACTAATATAGGCAACCTAATGAGGGAATGGACACCAGGTGCGTGCAATAACAAGACATGACAGTGCCGTGGGAGGAGGAGCGGCGTGACTAGAAGGCCGGCGATGACGCACGCCGAATACCACGTTGGGGGGGATGGCGCGCGTCTTCCACGCGCGTCCTCGTTACAGTACCCCCCCCTCGACGCGCGGCTCCGGCAGTGCGCCCCCGCCGGCCCCGGGGCCGACCCGGAGGACGCTGCGCAGGATGATCAGGGCACCGACAATGGAAGTCGGCGAGGAGCTCCGGGTCAAGAACATCCATCGCCGGCACCCAGCAACGCTCCTCCGGGCCGTACCCCTCCCACTCCACCAGGTATTGCAGGCCCCTCCCCCGGCGCCTCGAATCGAGGATGGAACGGACGGAGTACGCCGGGCCCCCCTCGATGTCCAGAGGGGGCGGAGGGACCTCCCGCACCTCAGACTGCTGGAGGGGATCAACCACCACCGGCCTGAGGAGAGACACATGGAACGAGGCGTTAATCCTGTAATCAGGGGGAAGTTGTAATCTATAGGTTACCTCGTTCACTCTCCCCAGGGCTTTGAACGGCCCCACAAACCGCGGCCCCAGCTTCCGGCAGGGCAGGCGGAGAGGGAGGTTCCGGGTCGAGAGCCAGAACCGGTCGCCCACAGCGTAGACCGGGGTGTCGCTACGCCGGCGGTCGGCAGCGGACTTCTGGCAGTCCCCGGCGCGCCGTATGTGTAGATGTGCTATGGACCAGGTGTCCTCAGCGCGCTGGAACCAGTCGTCCACCGCCGGAGCCCCGGTCTCGGGCTGGCTCTGCCACGGTGCCAAGACCGGCTGGTACCCTAGGACACACTGGAAGGGGGTCAAGGAAGTGGAGGAAGTGGCGGAGCGAATCAAGGAAGTGGCGGAGCGAATTCTGGGCGTACTCTGCCCAGGGCAAGAACTCCGACCACTCCCCCGGCCGGTCCTGGCAATAAGACCGCAGGAACCTCCCTAGGTCTTGGTTCACACGCTCCACCTGGCCATTAGCTTCGGGGTGGAACCCGGAGGTAAGGCTGACCGAGACCCCCAATTGGCCCATAAAGGCCTTCCAGACACGAGATGTGAACTGAGGGCCCCGGTCAGAAACCATGTCCTCCGGCACCCCGTAGTGCCGGAAGACATGGGTGAATAGTGCCTCCGTGGTCTGCAAAGCCATCGGGTGACTGGCGGAGGGGAAGGACCTGGCAGGCCTTTGAAAACCAGTCCACAACGACCAGGACCGTGGTATTGCCTCGTGAGGGGGGAAGATCGGTTAGAAAATCAACGGACAAGTGAGACCATGGTCATTGTGGAACGGGCAAAGGGAGTAACTTACCCGCCGGAAGGTGTCTAGGTGCCTTACACTGAGCGCACACCGAACAGGAGGACACGTACGCCCTCACATCCTTGGCCAGACCAGGCCACCAGTACTTATCGGTAAGGCAGCGCACGGTACGGTCTATCCCCGGGTGACCCGTGGAAGGGGACGTGTGTGCTCAGTAGATGAGACGGTCACGGACATCCAGTGGAACGTACTGACGATCCGCAGGACACTGAGGAGGCCCAGGATCGCTGCGCAACGCTCGCCGAATGTCCGCGTCCACGTCCCACACAACCGGCGCCACAATGCACGAGGCGGGCAGAATTGGTGTCTCATCTACCCGCCTTCCACCCACGTGGCACAACCGAGACAGCGCGTCTGCCTTGGCGTTTTTCGTACCCGGCACGTATGAAAGCGTGAAATCAAACCGGGCAAAAAACAACGCCCACCTGGCCTGATGAGGGTTCAGTCTCCTCGCCGCCCGGATGTACTCCAGGTTACGGTGGTCGGTCCAGACTACAAACGGGTGTCTCGCTCCCTCGAGCCAATGTCTCCAAACAGTCAAGGCGCTAAACACAGCCAACAGCTCCCTATCACCGACGCCATAGTTGCGCTCTGCCTCACTGAGCTTCCGCGAGTAAAAAGCGCAGGGGCGACGCTTAGGAGGGGTACCTGACAGTTGGGATAACACAGCACCTATCCCTACCTCCGAGGCATCCACCTCCACTATGAACAGCAGTGACGGATCGGGGTGAGCCAGAACCGGGGCAGAGGTGAACATTCTCTTAAGGGTGCGAAATGCGACATCTGCCTCGGCCGTCCAGGTGATCCGGCTTGGCCTACCCTTCAACAAGAAAGTAATAGGAGCTGCTACCTTGCTGAAGCCCCGTCTAAACCTACGGTAGAAATTGGCAATCCCAATAAACCACTGTACCGCCTTAACCGTGGTAGGAACGGGCTAATTACGCATGGCTGACACGCGATCGACCTCCATTTCCACCCCACCGGCGGAAATCCGAAACCCGAGGAAAGAGACGGCTCGCTGGAAGAACGCGCACTTCTCCGCATTGGCGTGCAGGTCATGCTCCAACAACCGCTTCAGCACCCTGCGAACGATAGACACATGCTCAGTACGTGTAGCGGAATACACGAGGATGTCGTCAATGTAAACCACCACTCCGCGCCCCAGCATGTCCCTAAACACATCGTTCACAAAGGACTGAAACACTGCCGAGGCATTCATCAACCCATACGGCATCACCAGGTATTCGTAGTGCCCCGTGGTGGTGCTGAAGGCCGTTTTCCACTCGTCTCCCTCTCGGATTCTCACCAAATTGTACGCGATCCTGAGGTCCAGTTTCGTGAAGTAGCGCGCCCCATGCATTGACTCGATGTATTGGGAAATCAGGGGGATAGGATATGAATACCGGACCGTCAGTTTATTTAACGCCCTGTAGTCAATGCATGGACGCAAACCCCCATCCTTCTTCCTCACGAAAAAGAAACTCGAGGAGGCGGGCGAGGTGGAACGGCGGATCTGTCCCTGCCGCAGGGATTCGGCCACATAGGTCTCCAT
>JACXGI010010635.1:0-27105 GCA_016801175.1 Esox masquinongy
TGGGAGGAGACCTCGGGGTAGGCCCAGGACTAGGTGGAGAGATTATATTTCGACACTGGCCTGGGAACGCCTCGGGATCCCCCAGTCAGAGCTGGCAAATGTCGCTCGGGAAAGGGAAGTTTGGGGTCCCCTGCTGGAGCTGCTGCCCCCGCGACCCGATACCGGATAAGCGGATGAAGATGATGATGATGATGATGAAGATCAAAATAGTTTTTTTTTTATATTAGATCATGTTATCTACATTAGCTTACATAAGCTCTAACCATTTCTCAGTGTGCTCCACCTTATAATATTCTTTAACCTATATAAAGTATTATTGAAATTGTAATTTTGTTTAATTTATTATTTCCCCCACATAGTTTTTCCTTTGAAAAGGTAGCCTACACAACACAAATTATAGACACAACAAAGACCTTTATTTTGATGGCAACATACGAAAATCATAAGTGTTATTGTTGCTGATTAATAATCTCTAATGTAGAGTCTTACTGTTGCTACCGAAGTTAAATAAATAATAGGCCTGCAAGTATAGAGTGGTACAGTTGTTTTTAATGGTTTAATGAGTGCAATTTGTTTAATGCCAACTCCTTTACATGAACCGTACATGATCGGTTGCATGGATATCGTGGAGGTAGTACCAGCTGGCCACAATCAATGACATGCGGTTACTTAATCACAGAATTCGCAAACTCCTCTTCAATTTCGCAGTTCGAAATCTAATCTAAACATTTTCTAACTAGAATCAAAATCGGTACACCCCTATATCCGCATGTCAGTGTATTTTCTAAGCCCATATAGCGTAATTTAAATGACAAAGAAATCCTCCCATCTTGAAAGTCATTAGCCCAACTTTTGTACATGGCAGCTACATTTATCTACTACCTTGCTGGTTAAACGACCTATTTGCTGGTTACAGTCCTAACCTGCTTACCTGTCAAGTAGATACAGGTCAGCAACCAAAACAAACGTGTTGGACGGGCATTTGATTTCCAAAGTGGGGCACTTTATCCTACTTACCCAATAACAATTAGTAATTTCAGCACGATGGACGCAAAGCTAATAATACTAGCATGTATGGCTGCCTAATCCTATGGGTTATTAGGCTATTGTCATTCGACATATCCATCCCATATTCACAGCGACAGTGGAATAAAACGATTTAACAAGAGGCGTACAACACTAGTAATTACGGAAACATGAATACATGGCGAATGAAACCATCAAGGGTGTACAGTACCATTATGCAGTATGACAGGATGCAGGCACACACATAGACATCGCAATTATATTCATGAGCCATTTTATCTCATAGGAATTTGCAAAAAACACCCTTTTTTGCCGGAATAATAATAATAATAATAATAATAATAATGAACCTGAACAAAAACAATAGGGTTTCACCAGTGAACTGCTGAAATCCTAATAATAATAAAATAATAATAATAATAATAATAATAATAATAATAATGAACCGGAACAAACACAATAGGGTTTCACCAGTGAACTGCTGAAACCCTAATGAACCGGAACAAACACAATAGGGTTTCACCAGTGAACTGCGGAAACCCTAATTAGATCAATATTCTATTATTTTCTTTTGTCAAAAACAAACTTTCATTCTTCCTTGGATCTTAGGATCCAGTAACTAAAACATCACCAATATGCATTTCAATGCATAGTAAAAACCTTTATGGACACATATGAAACACATATACCCCAAAATGGCGAAAACAGTTAATCTGACAGTCACAGGAAAATAATATGACAACTCGCTAAACTGCAGGAAAACAAATTGATTCAGAAACCAATATTTGTTTTAGTGAGCAAAAATATGCTGTATAATTGAAATGAAATTATTCTCCTCTTAAAGTGGGCTCACTTGAACAAGGCATTCGGATGTTTTGGGGGCAAACAATGCACACCAATTTCACTGACACTTGTGGATCAATTACTCAGTCAACACAGGAGATCTCTACATTCCATGTGCAGCTCCCACACACTAGCCTACCTTTTGACATTTGTCAAAAGTGAATGTGACCCGCATTCTCAAAAGCGGGAAAAAGGAGCAAACATTATGAATGATACACTGTCTATAATGCATATAGTCAACATGACCGTTATGGCCATTCAAGCTAGAAATACTCAGAAATCTTTTGTGTTTTGCAATTTTAATAAAACAGCAATGTTAGAATAAAATATACACACATTTACAGCTCCGGAAAAAATTAAGAGACCACTTGGCACCTTTTTCTTTCCTTTCCAAAAAAGTCGAAAAAGTAGGTTTTGAGTGAGGAACAGAAGGGTTAAAATTAAGAGACCACTGCAAATTGAACGCTTCTGTTCCTCACTAAAAATTTTCCTTTTCAACTTTTTTGGAAAGGAAAGAAAAAGGTGCAGTGGTCTCTTAATTTTTTCCGGAGCTTTATATGTCAGGGTGCTATAGCTACATGGGTTTTATTTCAACAAAGATATTACATTGCAAAATAAAAAAATGACTGCCTTGGTAATTCTAGTCAACAAACAACGCAGTTATTCCATTATGATTTGGTGTTTCTGCAAGAAAGCAAAGACACTTATCTTTGGCACTGTGTGCTTTACTTCATCTGGGATTAAAGTAAGTAAAATAATCAAACATACAGCATTTGTTCCTTTGTTTATATCAAGCCAGACAAGACTGTCTCAAACGTGAACCTTGGCCCACTCGTTTTGACTCTAGAGTGCCTAATACTGCTACTTCACCTCACTTTGAAGTTACCCCTACCTTAAAATAGTACATTTCTCAAGTCTGTTCAAATATTTGTTTCTTTTATCTATTGGCCTAATTTCTTTTAGGAACATGCATGAATTTCTTTTAATTGTCCATGATCCAAATTCAACCACATTTTAAAACCGCGGGGAAAAACAAAACACTCAAACCTAAGAAAATAGGTTATATAAATGCATTAAATTGGCATGGTCAACCTAAACTTTAAAAACTTTTAGGCTTTTGGGCTGCTTATATATAGGCCTTGGTAAGGGACTGAACATGAACTTAGCCTTCTCAAACAATTACTTCAATAACAGACCATTAGCACAGCACTGGGAAACAGTCAGTAGCCTATTGACTTTGTGCAGCGGTGTCATCAGCTCATTAACCTGTCGGGGATGAAATAATATCAGAAGCATATAGCTCCACTTCTGATGTCATTGCACCCTCTTCAAGGTATGCTGGTACTTTGTCTATTTCATGCAAGACAAGTCTCAAACACAAAACCAGGCCCAGACGTTTTGACTTTTGACTGCCTCATACTGCTGCTTCATCTCACTTTGAAGTTACCTGAAATTTCCAACAGTCTACACTGCCTGACCAAAAAAAGTAACCATTTGGATTTAAATAAGGAGATACTTAAGAGCCTATGATTGAATAATTACTGCAATGATTAATATGTTTCAGCTGGTTACAATCATTTTTACCCTAACTTATGCAGTGAGTAACTTCTCATTTCTTAAACAACCATGTCGGAAGACGTATCCCGTAGTCGTGGAAAATATGTTACTCTGTTTCAGAAGGTTGAAATGATTGGCCATGATTGGCCTGATTGGCCAAATGATTGGCCTGCATCAAGCAAAGAAAACAAGGAGATTGCTGAATTGAATGGATTTGGGTTAAGAACTGTCAAACGCATTAATATAACCTGGAAGAACAGTGGTGAACTGTCAACTTTGAACCGTCAAGATTGGACTCTGGAGCAATGGAGAAAGGTCATGTGGTCTAATGAGTCCAGATTTACCCAATTCCAGAGCAATGGGTGTGTCCGGGTAAGAAGGGAAGCGTATGAAGAAATGCACCTCATCATGCATAGTGCCCACTGTACAAGCCTCTGGTGGCAGTGTTATGATCTGGGGTTGCTTCAAATGGTCAGGTCTAAACTCAGCAACTTTATGTGGCAATAAAATGTCAGCTGAGTACCTGAATGTACTGAATGAACAGGTTATCCCATCAATTTATTTTTTCTTTCTTGATGGCACAGGCATATTTCAGGACAACAATGCCAGGATTCATTGGGTTCAAATTGTGCAAGATTGGTTCAGGGAGCATGAGGAATCATTTTAACACATGAATTGGCCACCACAGACTCCTGACCATAGTCTCATTGAAAGTCTTTGCGATGTGGTGGAGAAGACTTTACGGAGTGGTTTGCCTCTCCCATCGTCAATGCAAGATCTCTGCCAAAAATGTATGGAACTCTGGATAGAAATAAATGTGACGTTGCATAAGGTTGTTGAAAAAATGCCACTGCAAAAGCATGAGGCGGTCCAACAAAAGCTAAGGGCGGTCCAACAAAATATTAGAGTGTGTAACTTTTATTTGGGCTAGTCAGTGTCTCAAGTCTGCTCATGAAAGACACGTGAATAGCACACACCCATCTGGTCAATTGACATAAAATGTCCTATATGTGCTAACAGCGTTTAACATCATCAGATCAAGTTGCCATGGTGACTCTGGACTGCTTTGCCCCGTCCATAAGCCAATGCTTCTAACGCCACCTACCGGCCAAAGATGAGATTGTCAAACACTCATAAGTTTTGCCCCAATTGTCAGACATAAATCTGGTATAATATGATGTGAAAACAGATGCTGTAAAACTTAGCAAAATGCTGTTTTCATTTCCGCCTGACTACATTTTTCACTATTTTTCATTTTCTGAAAAACCTACCTTTGAGAAGTAGTCCTGGGCTGTTTGTCCCATTTCCAAGAAACTTCACGAATGGTATCTGTGGATAGTGCCCATCAGTAACTATTAAAAAAAAAATTAGATATTTCAAAACACAGCAAATGTCACATGTCAACAACTTCCTGAGCCCTACATTTTGACAGGAAGTGAAAGCATATCTCCACAACGGTTTGTCCGAATCTCACCAACTTTGGTAGGCATCATTGGTATGAGAAGGTAAGGACATGTGCAGTGTGTAGCGCCAATTGGCCATTTAGGGGCCATAATCCAGAAAATCACATTAAACGCTCATTAATCCTGAACACAACAAGCCTATAAGGCCTATCCTCGTATGGCATTCTTATAGCTTGGACTCCTTAATTGCTTCATGCAGCTATATTTATAATTGTGGTTGTTGTTACTGAGGCTGTTACGATTGTTGTTTTTCAAGATAATGATGGTCTTATTGCAAATCAAGCATTCTAATTTTTTTACATTGGTTTACACGTTCTCTGACCAGACGTGAGTTTGATTGGAAGGATATGACAAAGAAAATATTGATGAATACCAGCTCTGTTGGTCAAATTATTGTACGATAATTTTAAGATCAAATTTGACCGTACGCATGTTTCATGAATGAGGGACAATGGTTTTCGGGAAGTGTTCCTGAGCCCATGCAGTGATTTCCACTACAGAATCGTATGTTTTTAATGCACTGCTGCCTGGCGGCCCAAAGATCACAGCCATACAATATTGTTTTTTGGCCTTGTCCCTTGCATACAGATATTTGTCCGGATTATCAGAATCTTTTAATGATATTATGTACCATAGATGTTGAGATCCCCAAACTTTGCAATTTTACGTTGAGAAATGTTATTCTTAAGTTGTTGCACTATTTGCCTGCACAGTTTTTCACAGAGTGGTGAACCCCTCCCCATCCTCACTTCTGACAGACCCATCCTCTCTGGAATGATCTTTTAATACCCAATCATGTTACTGACATTTTGCCAATTGACCTAATTAGTTGTGTGATATTCCACCAGGTTTAGTTTTTTAGCGTTACACACATTTTCCAGTCTTTTGTTGCCTCTGTCCCAACTTTCTTGAAATATGTTGCTGGCATCAAACTTAAAGTGGGCATATATTTTTCATTAAACCTTAAAATCTCAGTTTCAACATTGGATATGTTGTCTTTGTACTAATTTCTATTGAATATATGGTTTAAACGACATCATTGCATTCTGTTTTTATTTACATTTTACATAGCATCATAACATTTTTGGAAACAGGGTTGTAATAATAACAGGTAATATAAAATTAGATGACAAGGGTTTACCAAATGTATGTACCAAAATTGTTAAATAATGCATCATTACCTTATTAATGTTTGATTTCTTGTTTCGACTTCATGCTGCATTTTTAATCGCTTATTTCTGTTGTTCATGCGTTTGTAAGGTTTGAATTGCTTTGAGTATGTAATGCGCTAGACAAATAAACTTTCTTTGTCTTGCTTTTGCTTAAGCTAACAGTATAGACATACTTGGAGATCATAAATAGTCATCATATTGGTGGCTGGCATCTTGATTCTTATATTCACTAGTGGTAGTATAAATAAACCAGTGCTTGTGGGTCGAGCAGTTACCCTAATAATGGCAGTGCATGCTCATCTAAAGGACCTTGCCTCTGGGCTGAGACGCAAAAGATTCTTATGTGACCACAATGATTTTTTTGTGGAGAATGACGAATGGTTAATTAGTGGTTTTAGGCTACAATTTATGCTGAAAGCTGTCAATTTATAGGTTAATGATTGCTACACTCGCATAAATTACTGGTGTATCCTACGTAAGCAAGAACAGGTGCAGCGCATCCACGGCTTTATGCGATTTATCAATCTGCGATGACATCAACACTCATTTCAAAGAAGTGCCACGGTTTCATGAAGTACACTTAGATATGATCGTAAGTCTCTCCCCATGCTTGAATCTGAGATCTTTTCTGAGAAGGTTTCATGAATGAGGGCCATTATCTCAAAAAAATAATTTGAAGACTTGAGACATTCTGTTAAATCATTAATATAATCCTAGACTCATTTTGGTAGCACAACCTTTTGGCTCCTCTATACTAGCAAGCAAGCAAGTTTATTCATATAGCATAATTCATACATAGAAGCAATTCAATGTGCTTTACAAAAAAAAGAAAGATACACTGCTCTAAATAATTAAGGGAACATGTTATCATCACAGTACAACACCCAGTCAGTTAAACTTCAGGGACATCAATCTGTCCAGTTAGGAAGCATAAGCGACTGTGAATCAATGTCACCTGTTTTGGTGCAAATGAAAGTGAGAACAGGTGCACTGGAGTGGCAACAGGTAGACAACCCCCCAAAAGGGAATGGTTTTGCAGGACAATTGTTCTCTCCTTATCCTTCCTGACTGATTCTTCTCTAGTTTTGCATTTTGCTAGTGTCCTGGTAGTATGAGGCGGTACCTGCAGCCCATTCAGGTTGCACAGGCAGTTCAGCCCCTCCAGGATGGCACATCCATACGTGCCGTTGCAAGGTTTGCTGTGTCTCCCAGTACAGTCTCAAGGACATGGAGGAGATTCCAGGAGGCTCTTACACGAGGAGAGCTGGACAGGGCCATAGAAGGGCATCAACCCAGCAGCAGAACCGGTATCTGCTCCTTTGTGTTGTGTGCGGAGGAACAGGAGGAGCACTGCCAGAGCTCTACAAAATGACCTCCAGTGGCCTACTGGTGTGCATGTTTCTGACCAAACTGTCAGAAACAGACTCCATGAGGGTGGCATGAGGGCCTGTGCTCACAGCCCAGCACCATGCAGCTCGATTGGCATTCGCCAGAGAACACTTGAATTGGCAGGTCCGCCATTGGTGCCACGTTCTTTTCCCAGATGAGATCAGGTTCACACTGAGCACATGACAGACATGAAAGAGTCTGGAGATGCCGTGGCGAACGTTATGCTGCCTGCAATATCATCCAGCATGACCGGTTTTGCTGTGGGTCAGTGATGGTCTGGGGAGGCATATCCTTGGAGGGTCGCACAGACCTCCATGTGCTATCCAACGGTACCCTGACTGCTGTTAGGTACCGGGATTAAATCCTCAGATCCATCATCAGAATTTACGCTGGTGCAGTGGGCCCTGGGTTCCTCCTGGTGCAGGACAATGCCTGGCCTCATGTGGCTAGAG
The DNA here is from genome assembly GCA_016801175.1 of Esox masquinongy. NCBI lineage: Eukaryota > Metazoa > Chordata > Actinopteri > Esociformes > Esocidae > Esox > Esox masquinongy. The sequence continues at coordinate 7,903 of JACXGI010010635.1, forward strand.
TGTGTACGCAGTTCCTGGATGACAAAAGCATTGATGCCATTGACTGGCCCTCACATTCCCCAGACCTGAATCTAATTGAGAACCTCTGGGACATTATGTATCAGTGCATCCAATGCCGCCAGGTAGCGCCACAGACTGTCCAAGAGCTCACTGATGCCCTGATCCAGGTCTGGGAGGAGATCCCCCAGGACACAATCTGCTGTCTCATCAAGAGCATACCCAGATGTTGTCTGGAGTGCATGCAGGCACGTGGGGGCCATACTACTGAGTCACATTATGAGTTGCTGTGATGAAATTCATACAATTTGGAACAGCCAACTTGTTCCAACTTGTGTGAATTTGAATCCGGCCCTCAAACGGTTGGTGATTTTGATTTTCATTGACTGTTATGTAATTTTGTTCTCAACAAACTACACATTGTACAGTAAAGATTTTGATGTTTAATATGTTTCCTTCATTGAGACCCGATGTGTGATTTAAGAGTTCCTTTAATTTTTTAAGCAGTGTATAAAATACAATACAATAAAACAAATACTAGAATAAAAACATACATAAAATAGGCAATTCAATGTGCTAGAAATAGAATAAAAACTAAATTAAAAAAACATAGACTAAACTGGTAGATTCCGTGAGGAAGCCATGTAACTATAAAAGCTGTATGGCTAATAGTGTGGTTAAGTTTAAGTGCTCACTCATAAGCACGTGAAAAGAGAAGTGTTTTTTTTTTTAAATTGATATTTTTGGGGCACCTCTAAGATCTTTTGATAGTTTATTCCAGTTGTATGCAGCATAACTGCTAAATGCAGCTTTGTCATGTTTAGTTTGGACTCTGGGCTCTACTAGCTGACCTGAGTTCATGAATCTCATGTACTAGCAGTTTTGTGCACTCTTGTGTAATCTGCTCCAGTTCACCCAAATTTGAAGATTGACTTCCAACTTATGTTTTTAGATTTATCTACAGGTTTTCATTAGAATTTATATCTAGACCATTGCTGTCTACTTCAGAAAAGTCCAGTGGTATGTCTTGGACCATTCATGGGTGCTTTTGAAGTGTGTTTAGGGTTTTTGTCCTGCTGAAAGCCCATGACCTTTGCTTTTGACACAACTTTCTTATACAGGGTTTGACATAAAAAATGCCATGGTGTTCTCCTGATTTCAAGATGCAATGCAAACATTAAAGGCACCCAGTGTCAGAAACAGCAAATCAACCTCAAAACATTCCTAAACCTCTTCCATGTTTCACTGTGGAGAAGGTGTTCTTTTCTTTCATGTCTTCATTTTGTTTTCTGTAAACATGGTTCATGTGCTTTACCTAAAAGCTATAATTTGGCAAACTTTTGTCAGGCATTCTCATGTCTTTCTCATCAGTGGGACTTCTACTATACAAACCTGTTTCATTGAGATGGTGACGGATGTGAGTAGAAACTGTCTGTATGTCAGTGGATTGAGGTGGTTTCTACACCAATCAAACAATCCTTTACAGCAATCAATGAGTCTTTAGAGGCCATTTCCAAAGATAGTTTGCGACACTGGCATAAGCTTAAACTTCTTGCTAACATTATGGAAATAGGAACATCAAGGTATCCGCATAGACTTGAGATTGTTCATACTTGGCTACAATTTTCTGTGACCTCTTCAGACAATTCTCTGATTTTCTCTCTTTTCTCCATGCTCATTGCTGTCCACAAAAGAGGAGAATAAGTCCTATTCTCTATTCAAACTGGTTGAATTAGTGATTTTTATTAATGAATCACCTGCTTAAGTAAAACGTAATTATTTCGTATTAGTTCTAGAAGGTCCTAATAATATTGTCATGGCCATTTTAGAGTTTATTATCATTACTATTATTATAAGATCACTATAATTTATAAGATATTTTTGAATTTCAATCATTTTCGAAAAGAAATGGTGCAATATTTGAATAAATAGCAAGGGTGCAAATTATTTGGGGCATGACTGCATCTGTGTTTGCCTCTTGACTCTGGCTTTAATCAGTCTTTCTCTATATGTTAGTCTTTTTAAGGTAGAACCAATTTTGGTTTCAGGATCTCTATCCACCCTAAAGGTTCAACCCAAAAAAGGGTTTTCACACTGGTACAGCTAAAGAACCCTTTTGAAACTTTTTTATCTGTCTGTCTCTGTCTGTATTTGTCTCTCAGAAGTATGTCACCAAATGTTTCTTTTTTGCTCTTTAAGAGGAAGACTAGGCTACATCTTCCCAATATCCTCAGGGGAGTGGTCAGCATATGCCCTCTCCTGCAGAACCCCCCCTCTGCCTCGAATTTCTCATCAGATTTCCAATTGAGAGAGATTACGCACCAGTGCCCGTCATTAATGGAGCCCAAATAAGCCTTTAAGTCAGCTTCTGCACAGGGTTCTATCTCAGCACAACTATATGGCATCAGGGTGGATACATTAGTGTACACAAACATACGAACACACACACACACGCAAATGTGTGTTACTCTAATCCAAGACAACAGTGGTGATGGATGTTTGTCACTCAGCCTCAAATCCCCCTATGGTTGACAACCCTCCCACACACACGCACACACATATGCAGTGGCATGTATTTATTTGTCTCTGAGTATGTATAAAGAGTTCTCAGTGCTCACAGTAAGTTAAGCATCCTGTTATTTGCAGCAGGGATAGGCTAGGTTTGGGCTTTCCCCTAAGGTCACTGATTCACCCACATAATACTTATGTAAAGGGCAGTCATAAATATGACTGAAAACAGCACAACAACATGGTGGAGAGGGAACATGATATCAGGGGTATAGAGATAATGAGGATAAGAACAAACAAGCAACAAAACTGGTTTCAGTGATGACATGAGTCAATTTGAATACAGATTGCTGTAGTGTTTCTTTTAGCAACCGAATGAAAATGCATACATTTAGTAGTTTACATTTAATCTAGATGTGCAGATTTATTAAAAAAAATACGATATCAGAAAAGAAATTGAATCTTTTTTCTGTATTCTCCTGTCATAAAAAGTTATGACAGGAGCATACGGAGGTATATAGTGTGATAGCGGGCGACAAATATCCTTGTGGTTATGGTATTGGACCTGTAACCAAAGATTTACTGGTTCAATTCCCAAGCAAAAAGGTTTAAAGTTGGTTGAAAGTTGTTTTGAGCAAGGATTCTGTATACTTATTGCTCTTGTAATTCACACTGGTAAAGACTAAAATGTAAATGCTAAAAATTACTTAAATGTAAAAATATTAAATAAAAGTGTGAAACCTTGTGGGAAGGGAAGATGGAGGTGAGATTGAGAGATGAAAAGTTAAGACATATTTGACACACACACTCCTTCAAGTCCAGGTGTCAGCACTTAAAGCGATTTATTCTGACAGATTTGCTTCGATTTTTGGGGGGCTTTCATTTGCACGTTCTTGCTGTTGCTTGGTACCTAATTTATGGCTCACAGTTTATTTAGGGAGTAATGGAATCACAGAGAAAGAGAGTCAGAAAGAATCTGAGCGGTGGGGTATGGAGGGGATGAAAGACAGACAGGTGTAAAGGTAGGGAGGTACTATGCAAGAAGACAGAAAGGGAGGAGAAAGACAGACAATGAGAAGAGAGACAGGCAGAGAGAGTTGGGGGCTGTATGTAATGCAAGCCCACCTCCTTCTCATGGTTCCTCTTGAGTCCTCTCAAATCAGAAAGCAGAAAGGCATGAAACGCACCAGAAAAGCCTTAACTGGGTGGCTTAACCATCTCAGTTCAAATGTCCCTCCTCTCAGCACCAAAACCTTAGAGATAGCTGTGTGTGAAAAAATAAAGAACTAGGGTTAACGAGAAATAAAAATGGATAGAAAACTTGCCCTGCTCCGTGTGCAGTCTCCCAAAAAAGGGATGCTCTGAGGTGTGTAAGAGGGGATTTTTTTATTATCCTCCACCATCCTCTCCCTTGCATGTCCTCTCATTTCCCCTGGTCTTATTCCATGGCCATAAGAGATGGCTGGGCAGTGGTGGCGGGGCTCTCTATGTGTTTGTATGTGTTTGTGTGTGTGCTTCGTCTTCAGATTACCCGCTGTTAATCCCCACCGCCATGTCCTTCTCTCTGCCTCTGAGCCCAGCGCTGTCCATCCTAATCCTCTAGCAAAGACAGAGACACACATACACACGTATAGACAGACAGAAAGACACACAGATTCTGTAGGCCCTTAAATCAAACCAAGTCTTTTCAGTTAAACATTACACATTTGACCCATTTATCTTCTGCCCATATTTTATAAAGACGTTTGCCTGTCCTTCCCTGATGGCAATAATAATCTACTTTGATAATCTAGGCCAAATGCCACATGTCAACTACACTGCTCCTAGCTGAGAGGAACAGGCCGAAAAAAGACATCTACATCTGTTCCAACCAATGCTAACACATTTTGCTAAAAGGAACTGGCAGGCCATAGCCTTTCCATTATTAACCTTAGGCATTCATACTTTTTGGACATCCCGTTGCTCTGTCAACTAGATTTTGTGCTCTGATCGATATGGCGCTAAGAAACTCACTCTTCATTTGCCTCACTTTTCTCTTTCACATACTATTGCACCTCTTCTCAGTCTCTTTCTCATCCCTTTCTCAATTTAACCCTCCATGTTATTTAGTATACTGCCCCCCTCTCTCTTAATTCCATTCAATCAAATGGATTTATTGGCAAACTTTTGTTTACATTGCCAAAGCAAATGGGAAATAAGAACAATTATAAACAAATTATATGTAACAGAAGTTATTTTAAAGAGTCAGAAATTCTATTTAACATTACACACACAAATGTTTCCAGCGGAAGACGGCATTTTGAATGTTATATTATTAGCTATGTAGAATATTGTAACAACCTGTCTCTCTCTTCTATGAGGCCTCTGAGATTACTTACTCTCAGTTTCCATTTTCTGGGACATTCACTCAAACACCACAGTTATTTCTTATGGAAGGTGGACGGGTGGCGGTTTCTTGAAAGAACACAAGGAATGAGAGCCAAGTCTTCCTCAACCCCAAGGGAATTGGTTGAGGAAGAGTGAAGATGCATAGGTAGCGTAGACAGCATAGGGAAAAAGTTTGGACAAAAATCATTATAGATAAGAGGGATGGGTGTAGCTGCAAGAAGGAGCCTGCATCTGTCGCTTACTATACATCAGTTAACAGACATCAGAAAGACAGAATTGTGGGATCTCAATCCACGCAAATGCACACATGCATAATGACCTGTGTTGACATTTGAAGTCAGGGAGAAGGTGCCTCCGAAATAAGCTGTCGATTTAGAAAAAATAAATAGCTGTGGAAGTCATGTGGAGGGGGGATTACACTCTTAACAATTTTCAGTGTTTTTCCTCTTTTGTTTTTGGCCTGCTCTTTGTCTCAGTCAACTTGACTTTAACTCTCCTTGCCAGGACTATCGCAGAGCCATAAAGTGTTAAAGAGAGTGGTCGGCTGCTCAGGGGAGGCCTTCCCTGTGTGACAGTGGAGTGCTGTTGGGGAGATTAACGAGGGGCAGCGCGTCCATCGATGGGCCGTTGTAAGGGTGCTTGGATCGAGACGGGGGGCCTGCCCAACTTGAAGACGGATGGTGATGATGGAGGTCAGAAGACGAAGGGTGGAATTGGGAAGACCCAGTATGGCCTAGCGTTGAAAGAGCCAATCCATTATCATTACACAGTGGGAGAGGGGGGAATGTAACGTGGAAGTGTTGTGTATATTGACGCTAAGATAGTGTAGAGATACAGGCGACGACCATCATGTGTGGGCTGGTAACATGCAAACAGACACACCAAAGTACAAACACTCACATACAGACCTGTACACCACCCCAAACACAAACACACACACCTGTCTATTAAACACCCACACATATTTTAAATACTTTATTTGAGCTGACAAATCTAAATCTAAGGACAAAGACGCACATATACACACACACACACACACACACACACACACATTTTACTTTCACTATATTTGTGATGATTTGTCAATGATTACCATGAACAAAACAATTTTCCTTAATAACAACCTTAACCTTCAGCTTAACCCTAACACTAAACCCCAAAATCTTTATCCTTACCCTAATTCTAAGCGTAACCTTAACCCAAAAGCATTTTTATGAAGGCCATCCAAATATTATTCACTCATACTCCTCTTTAGCTACTCACAAATATAGTAAAACAAGTACACACACACACACAGCCACCCCCTGTTCCTCCTCTGTCTGTTTACAATATATTTGCATCTGGCTCTTGAGGCACTCTGTGTGGCCCTTGTTGCTCTGGCAACAGTGTTAGACAAGATCTTGCAGATCTTTGTACCATTGACCTGTATTGCTGTGTGTGTGTGTGTGTGTGTGTGTGTGTGTGTGTGTGTGTGTGTGTGTGTGTGTGTGTGTGTGTGTGTGCAGGGTCCGAAATTAACACCCGCCAAGCGCCAAAAGCGGATAGATTTTATGTTTGGCTTGTAAATCTCTGAAGGCTATCTGCCACACTGGCGGGTAAGTGTTTGTACCCAATGATTCCCTTTTATTGTAATCACAGCAGTGGATAGTGGCACTGCTAAGTTGTGATGCACCGCAATAGAAAAACTGAATATTTTTATGACATACAATGTGCATTTTCCATCGCACGCAGTTTATTATCTTTTACTATCGCATGAGCATCAGAGCAGAGCAATAACATTTAGAGTATCAAGCTAGCGAGTGAGGTCAGAGAAAAGTAACTGGCTGTGTCTGTGCATGGGCACGTTTGTGTTGAACTGTCAGTAAGTGGCTGTCACTTTGATATAAAGTAGATAGCCATCATCTGAGTGACAACAATGTAAGAAGCTAGCTAGCTAACTGTCACAACTCGATAGCAACAATGGATTAGCGTCATGCAGGTAGTGATGTGCAAAGTTTTGAACAAATCTTTTTAGTGACTCAGGACTCACAAGTATGTATCAGTTGTATCGTTCATTCGAACGTTTGACAGTGGATTTCTACAACATGATCGCTTGCTTCATACCCGGTCCTCCAGCTCAGTTCTCCAATCAACGTCTATGTACATTCGCAGAGAAAAATAGATCAAGGCAGGAACATCATAAACGCATGTTTATAACTGATAATTGAACGCAGACTATAATAATTGATATAGTTAGTTGATTACTGATGTCATGAAAAAAAGATGAAAACAAGCACGGAGCCACTGCCTTTGCCTAAGTAAAACTGACTCATCCAGTTTTATCGTTCATTTGAACGACTGGCAGCGGAGTTCTATCTGACCCGACATCGTATACTAAGCCTTTGCCTAAGTAAAAAGGACTAGTGAATGATTGACTCGGTAAGTTGTTTCGTTCATTTGAATGACTGGCAGTGGAGTTCTACCCAACCATGGAATACACTGTTAGTTTTTCGTTCGCAAAGAAAAATAGATCAAGACAGTAGCATTATAAAGACATGTTTGTAACAGATAATTGGAAACATGGTAGATCTAAAATTATTAATGTAGTAGTTGATTTCTGATTGTAATGATAAACACAGATGAAATCGTACACTGAGCCTTTGCCTAAGTAAAAAAGACTGATGAACGACTGACTCGGTCAGTTTTATCGTTCAATTGAACAGTTGTTTAGTTCATTTGAATGTCTGCCAGCGGAGTTCTACCCCGACCGCTGGCTTCCAGCTCAGTAGCCTACTCTCCGTCCAACAGCTGTTAGTTTGACGTTCTCAAAGAAAAGTTGATCAAGAAAGTAGCATTGTAATTACATGTTTGTAACAGATAATTGGACGCATGGCCTACAGTAATTAATGTAGTAATTAATTTTGATTGTAATCATAAACATGGTTGTATTCATAGAGTAAAACAAGCGTTTGCATAAGTAGAAAAGACATTTAAACGACATTATGATGATGAGCATTCATTGGCCCCGGGGGGGGAGGTTGTAGGCAGTAGTGACTCAAATGAACGAAATGACTTGAAAGATTCAAACTTTTTACTGAAAGACTCGACAAGATCCGAGTCAGTAGAAAGAGTTTAACTTCCCATCACTACATGCAGGTAACATTAGAGATTCAGCAGCAACAATAAGACCTTAACAGATAGGTTAACGCTAGGTCACTCGTACTTGCCATTGCAGAGCCATACATTGACAAAGGCAATCTTTATTTACATCAGTTATTAGCCTTCTGTGAGGGCCTTGCTGAATACTTATTCAGTTGTGATGTCCCCTAACAGTTGCTTAGTACAAAATATATGGCGAATGAATGAAATTAATAAAAAATTCCATACATTTATGTATTTACATCTAATCAAATGCAATCCCCTGCTCATGCTAGTGTAAAACATACATTAAGCTTCATTCAGATTCATTTAAGGTCTCTCGGGCTGAAAAACAAGCTGCAAATCGAATTCCTGCAACGGAGGAAATTGCTTTCGCTAACACCGCTTAACACGCTTTACACCTAAACACACAGAGACACACACACACACACACACACAAACACTAGCACTTCTTTGAGGTGTCATTCTCAATTGTAATCTGGCTAGAAATGATGTGTTCCTTTCTCTGGTCTTGACAGACGGTGATTGCAGTGCAGGGAAACAATGTTTCTCTGTCAATTACGCTGATAAGTGTCAATATGCATGTTTCCCATTACCTTCAACAGCTAGCTTTTTCAGTATGTTTTGTTGTTCTTTCTGCAGTTCTTGCCAAGGGGAATATATGTGTTGAGCTACCTTGACAATGACAGGCAGGTTTGGAAGGGTGGTGTTTTGATTGAATGGTATATGTAGGTTTTCAAGTTTCATTCTCACATACATATTTCTTTAGTTGCTTTGGATAAACACATCCTCTGGTAAATTATCGCATCACAATATAATCATTGTGTTGAAGGACTTATTTACTTGAGGTAGAGTTAGAGAATTAAATGTTTGCCGGGAACTTTGGCGACTGACTTAATATTTTTTAAACTCCTGCTTGGGGCGACGTGTCAATGTGTAATATATGTATGCATAGCCTGAGCTTTATTACTGTCTTACATCAATTAGCCAAAGCTGTGTTTGACACTATGTGGTGACACAGTGAGTTCTGTAAACGTAGCTCGCATTGGCCATTCATCTAGCAATCCGGGTTCCAGCCAGTGAGCTCCAGCCATTCGTCATTTATGTGGAGGCTGGCATTTTCCAATGAGGCTGCATAGAGAGAAATGACGAAGTACATGTAACTGCTCATGTTGATGTAACGCAATATTCAGGGACCAGTTTAGGCTTTTGAGAGCTACTTTCAGAACTACTGGCTACATAACTGGCTATGTACAGTATGTTGCTGCAAACATTTGAGAATTCATTTTTAGCAAGGATAAAACATGTACAAACATGGTGCACACCTTTTGCCTAATATGAACATGTGACTGGTGTTTGTTCACATAGAAGGCCACAACAACGGTCTTCAGGTGAAACATGAATCTAAACATTTTTAAATAAATGACACAATGACCAGACTCTGGAGTTGATGTTCGTTATATGATTACAAAGCCAATTTGAAGGGATGAGTGACGGATAGTTTACAGTGAAATATTGGCAGCAAACCACCCTAACCCTAACCCTTTGGTATTAGGAGTAATGGAGGGAAATCTTAACATTTACATGGCTCCCAGATGCATTGTCACTATACATTTCAGACACTATAACATAACATAACTTATGTTCATAGAAGACAATGCAATATTTTTTGGGGGACCATGAATCTAGGTCGTATGGTCCTCCAGTTAGAGCAGATATTGCCTTCACCTCTCCCCCATCTTTCTTTACTGAGAGAAGGGAATTAGAGAACTCTTCGAACCAATGTGGGCCTATCCCTCGGTGCGCACAGTTGATGCTAATGTGTCTTAATAACTAAATGCACTGTCCTACTTGCTTTACATTGGAGTAGCCTAATGGGCATGAAAGATGCATGAGTGAGTGGGTGTGTTTGTGTTTGGAAATGGGAGATTATCTTTTTTGCCTGTGTGTATGTGTGTCTATTTTTAAGTGTGTACTATATATTGGGCTTATGCATGTGTGAGCACTTGAATGTGAATAGCATTTTACAGTGCTACTGGAGGTTTGAACTGTATTTTTTTAACAAGATCTCACAAATTTGCTTCACCATCCAACATTTATCCACATGTGAAGAATTGTCACGTGAAGTGGTGATGAATTGACTTTTGATGCAAAAATTAATTGATGAATTTGGTGAAACCAAAACAATAATTGTGCAGTAGCATCTGTTTGATTAAATTGTGGTTAAAGTATTAGTTATGGCTCTTGTTTGAGTGTATGCCCTTGAACAAGTGTGTGTCTGTCTGTCACTTGTGCAGGGGTAGAAAAAAGATGCCACACTAAATTAACTGACTATCTTCAGGCACATGAGCTGACTGCACTAAGCGTTGTTCTTAATGATTTAGTCGTGGCGACTGCAGTGCGTTTCTGTTTGTGTATGTGAATGCATGTTTCGATGTTGGCTAATTTGTGTGAATGTGCATGTGTGTCATAGTGTGTTTGCGTGGGCATGTGTGTTTCCTCAGTGGGAGTTCGACTCATCCCCAACCAATCGCCCTCCATCACTCAAAATTACACCCTGACAGCTGAAGAGTCACCACACAGCACACAGCACAATGTTCTGGAAAGGAACAGTTCTGCATTAGTGTGCGTTTGCCCGTCTGTAGATGCTTAGGTGGTGAGTGAATTATTCACTCATTAATTTTGTAATTACACCTATGCCTAAGGACATACCTTTGATTTGGCTAGGTTTTTTCCACATGACTGCAATAATGTAGATAATTGTGAATTACAGTGAGTCACAGTTTGGTTGGGAGCAGAGTTCATTAACTGTCCATTTGACATTTGTCCTCTGAATCTGTGAGACAAAGACATTACAGAACAGTGGCCTATCTCTAGCCTCCCCTTAGCAGGCTGCCAATATACTTATCTACCCTAATCAAACTTACAGAAATGCACCCACTTTACTTACATCCTTACCTAATATGTTGTCTTCAACCCTTTTCTCTCTTCACTCTCTCTGTCTTTCTTTCTCCTTTCAGCTTTCATTCTCACCAAAATTCCATTCCATGCATAACTGCGGCTGCGATTGAATGTGGGAAATCAGATATCAAAAGAAACTATAAGGGCTTGTCTCCAGTGGACTCAGACACAGCACAATATAATAATAATGATAATATGACTTCTATCCAAAGTGACTTACAGGCATGCGTAAATATACAATGGACCACACTGCACAAAAACATTGATGAAAAAGTTCACAGTGAACGTTTGTTCTAGCTTATCTAGTATAAATACCCTTACCTTGCCTCCCCCATACACTACTCCCCACATGCATAAACTCACCACAACTCTTATGATGATGTGTTTTAAAGTCGCACCAAGCCACCATATCTGCCCATGACCTTAGTGGGAGAAACTGGCCCACTCCCTGTCTAAGGCATATGGTGGCTGATAAATGCAGTCAAACACCCAAACAAACACTCTCAACAGCTGTCAAGCCTGTTAGAGCATTTATGCTAGTCCAGAGATAGAAAACAATCACATTTAAGTTATTCAGCAGACACGCTTATCCAGGGCAATTATTGTTAAGTTTTGACTGTTCACTTTGATGGCTTGGGGATTGGAACCCGCAACATTTTGGATAATGGTCCAACATTCTAACCTCTTTGCTTTGATGAACTGTACACTAAGAACACCCTTATCATTTAGCTGTTCAGATATGTAACAAGCTAGGAAATGCATAAAACCGGATCTTCTACTAGGCTTAGTGTAAGCCTTAAAATAAGTTTTGTCTTTGAAGAAAAAAAGGTTGAACTCTGCATGTATAAGCAGTGTGTTGGGAACTTTTTCTCTCATAACAATATTCCTTCACATCCATGCCTTAAATGTCCGGCTGCATTTTTACCTGAACACAATTTGAATGAATGCGCTAATAGAATATTAAAATTTTAGAGATTTTAGAAATTTTTGGGAGTTTTTTTTCACCCTACGCTCAAGGTCACTAGTGACCACGAGTGATAATGAATGCAAACCTTTTCAATTTTTTTGTGTAGTCCAATTTACATTCAACTCCACGTTTGAAGGATTCAACTCCAAAGTTGAGAGAAATGGAGTGTTTTCTTTTTTTTTGGGTGGGGGTTTCACATGAAATTGCTTTTGGGAATAATATAGGAAAGTGATAGGTCTGTGATGAGACAAAAAGTTTGTTTCCCCCTCCCTTGCTCCCCCTGTCACTACCTCCTGCTATTTTTTGGATGAGAACATGCTCATTAAGAGCATGATTTTGTAACACATGGAGAAGACGTTGTTGTGTAATTCCTCCCATCTTTTCAGCCAGCGGGTCAGCCGACAATATAAAATAATTACACCTCTTGTTCTCATCTGATGCCATTTCGGGTTTGCAAAAGGAGTGGCTGTGTCTTTTTCCTTTCCTTTTTTGTTGTGAATATAGAATTGCTGAGGAATTAGTCAAGAATTGATGAGGAACCGTATGAGTAAACTAAACAGCATTCTGAGCAACTGTAGAGTTCAATTTCATGCCAGTGCAAAAGCATAAAAGAAATGGTTGTACCTGGAACATATTTTATTGCGGCTTATTACGGTAGATTTTTTTTCCTTGCCGACAGTTGTCACCCCTGCTTTTGTGTCGCCCATGTTATTAATTTCTTGTCATGTGGCCGTGCTGTAGACATGATCATGCAAAGCTTCCTTTAATGGGGTTTATTGCTCGAAGCCGGGTTTTGTTAAAATGCTAATGTTTTTCCAGGAGTGAGAGGGTGAACAGACATTTTCTCTGGGTTGTAGGGAGAGGCCCTCTGCTGCGTGAGCTAAAGGTTGCACCCATGTGGTCACCTGCCTATGTGGTTGTGTGTGCTGGCTAAGACACAGAACATCTGTCTGTGTACAGAGAGGAATGAAGAGATAAATAGAGATGTCTCTCTGTCCCTCTGAGTTGAAAATGTGTGGTGTTTGTCACACTGAGTTGGCCTGTCTCTCACACCGCTGGCTCCTGGCTTTAGTCTCCACTTATTGCTAGACATGAATAGTGTCGGAAGCAGTGTGTGTGAAGCTTGGGTGTTCAAGGCAGTGGGTGTTCTAAGCACGCTTGCTTTCTCTCTCATCTCTGTCTCCCCTCTCCCTTTTTTCTCTCTCTTTCAATGCTCTATTCAGTTCTCTTCTTTCCTCATCAAACCAATTTGTACAGGGACACACCTACTCAACCTCACAGCAACCTCAACTTCTTGGGTTAGAAAAGTTGAATGTGTCTCAAGCATTTACAGCCATACATTTTCTCTATGAAAATACTAATGTAAGTTTACAATAACATGTTGAACACCTTCAGTATATTATCACGTCTTGGCATGCAGGCTTGTTGTGCCAGTGAAATCAAATGTCCTCTCTCCCTCATTTACAGCTCGGACACCTGTTTCTTGTTATTACCTTCTCCCGTGTTCCAGATCACTGTCCCTATTTAAGTTCCTCCTTTTCTAGTGTATGTTGGTCTTTGTGTCTGCTTTTTGGTCGTGTGTAACATTGTTTCTATTTTGTGTCTTAGTTTCAGTTATGTTATACCTTAGTTATTTCTTAAAATTCCTCTGTTCTCACTGCTCCTGTTTCCAACCTTGTGAGCCTTGTCTGTATAAAATATTATAATTGTCAACATTCTGTCATACCATATAGCTAAGGATTTCTTTTCAAGGATGGCAGACCTTTTGGACCTGACTGTACACTGTCACATGGAAATCTTGAAAGACACTATTCTAATGGCCCTATCCACAGAGAATGTGTGGCTGCATAAGTTGCGTGGCCAAGTAATTGGCTTTTTTCAAACCCCAACATTATGGCTAAGGCACTGAAAGAAGTAATGAATTAAGTAATGCCATTTATAAGACCTAAGTCATTTGCAACACGAGAACTCTCTCTCCTTTCTCTCTATCTCGCATTTAGTGTGCCTGGTTGGTTGTGGTGGAATCGCCATCGATTTGTTTGCTAGGCAACCGTCAGCAGGCATTTCTCAAACAAGAACCGTCTGTAATTGCACAGTGTAATGAGGACTGTGATATTTAATAATATTTTATTCACCAGTATGGCCATTATCTTCCCCTGACAATAAGGTGTAGGAGGAGGCACCATATGAGAAAGGAGGACCTCTGGCAGCATTATGAAATTAAATTGGAACGGCTAAGGCACTGGAGCGTAGAGGCTCTATAGCTAGCCACTTTAGCCGATATCCACTTTAGTCTCTGTCATCTGCCTTTCTCCCGCTTTCTCTCACTCTCTATCTTTTCACTCGCATTCTCTGGAGTCCATTGCCACTCAAATATATGGAGAAAGAAAAGTAGAAGACAAAAAGTCTGAAAGTCTGAAAAAACATTGACTACTCTGTCAAGTACAGAACTGCTGTTTTTAGGATCTAGTTATTTTTTTGTTGTAATGGACCACCATCCACGCTTTCAAAGATTGCATCTGTGCAGTCACCCATTCGATTTCAGTCAATTTTGTGCTAAGACTATTTATAATCTCTCAACAGGTTTTATTACTGGAGGGAAGGTGGAATTTCCCAACTTATGCCTCCTTTTCAGCCCATATTTGCCAGCACTGAGCAGTTGCCATCTGCCAGGCTTTTACCAGCTCCCAGTCTCCTGAGGGTGTCATAGTGCCAACACTGTGCCAGATCAGAGAGACAGCTTGTGTCACTGTAGTAAACGAGAGACACCTCCGTTCTCTGACAACTACTCACAAGGTGGAGATGGAGTCCTGCAGAAAGGGATATCGGCTGTTAGTGTTCCTCTACACTCTTATTTCCTTTTAAATATTGTTTATTGAACACACGCAAAACAACAATACAGTTAAGTGATTAAGCAGAGGTGCTTATTCAGAGCATTTAGCAACATTCAACCATTTTCATACTTTTCTTCTGGCCCCTGGGGGAATTTGAAACCACCACCAATACCAGGGTCTACCAACTTAGCTACATGGTACCAATACTACGATCACAAAAATTGTTTCTCCGTATTCCACTTAGAACTTCGGAGGAAAGGGTTGGAGTGGGGACATTTTTTGTGTGGATTGTAAACAAGTGTATTGTATTTCGATTGAAGAAGAACTAGGTTTAGTCACATTATATTTTCATGCATACAGACATTCAGATACACAGTTTGGCATGTCAGCTGTTGGGCTGTTTCTCTACTTAACACCTCGTATGGTTTTCAAACACCACGCTAGGGACTTTACAGAGATTTGAATCAAAGATGGCTCTAAATAACACAGCTCCAATTCTCTCCTCTACGCTAGAGTCCGAAGAAATGGTCACACTTGATTTGCTGTGATATATGGAGCTCTGACTGGGTTCTCCCATGAACTCTCATTGACTCCAACAAAAACCTGCCTTGTCAATTGTACTGGCAAGAGTGGGTCTTTGCCAGTAGTGTAGTCGACTGCTTCTCTGCATTAGCAATCATCAACCAGTCACAGACAGCCTTATTAATTAGCTTGCAGACTTCTCAAATGAAACTGGACATTGCTGACTGATGAAGAAAAGGATCAAATCATCATGCTGTTAAGAGAGTGTTTGTGCATGCTCAACCAGTGATTAGAGCCAAAAACCGTACAACGCAATCAAACAAGGAATTTAGTTTGTCAGAGTTCATCAAAGTTTCTGTGATCATGAATACTGAGTAATAAAGTACACTTTTTCAGAAAAGGAATATAGCCAAACCTGTTACCCTACCCATTTGGTGTATCCTCAATCCTGAGTAGTGTAGGGATTTTTGGTTTGTTATTTTCAAGTCACTGTTATGTAGCTCTAAAGGTGGACAATCTATTGATGGGAATTGCATTATAGTGAATTATGTTCATTATCTAACTAACAAGAATCTGCTGTATTCTGGTCAGATGTTGTTAATTATTTTTAGGGAGAAAGTTGTTGAGTGGATGCATAGCTATAAGCATTATCATTCAAAGAGATACTGTAAATAGAAACTTCTTGTGTTCTCTAGTCTTAGCATGGATATCTCAATTGACTGCTTCTACTCTTTACCATGGTCAAATGGGTGAAACTTCCAATGTTATTGACTGAACCTTTCGGATGACCCTGTCGGAGTCATGTCAAACCAGGTCATCAGATGGGATCCGACAAATCAGACAAAAAAAAACACTACTTCAAAATGAAGAATGCGTCAGTGCCACTGCCTGTGCGCTCAAAGAGGCCAAAATGGGAACAATATAGGAATGATTTCTATGTCTTTCTACATGGCTCAGTTCTTCATAAATGTTATCTGCAGAAAAGTAATCTGTCTCTATCCTGTGTTTATCTATAGAGAGTGATCTACCCACCCTGTAAAGAATCATCTAGCTACACTGCTGGCAATCAGCTGGATCAACACACTGTGAGTAAAGTCGCTGAACACGTTTTTTCCGAAAACTGCATTTTCCATTTCTTTATATTTATATTGAGGAAATGCAGGATGAAGATAGAATGTAGAAGAGAAAGTGTTGAAGATCTGTAGGATGGAATTTAACCCATATTGCAATGTTGCATGTGCCTCAAAGGCAGCGGCTCAGACTGATGGACTTCAGAACATGGAACAGATAACTTGATTTGAAACTGTTGCACAGTAGTTTGGTGAAACTTTGTCAATGTGGTTTTGTTTGGTAATCTTTGGCCATGGAAGAGTGAGTTCATTGGTCCAGATGACCCTTGGTGTGTGTTTGTGTGTGTTAATGTAGCTCAGTTTTCTGTAATTTAAGGCCCACTCTATTGTCTTAATGCTTTTGGTCCTGGCTCCCTGGAAAGTGGGTGGTAGATTATACAATGATAGACACTCCAGAAAACCAGGAGCAGGTTTTTTCAGTTACAATATCTATGTGGATATAATTGGAAATGCATAGAATTCGAATACTTTCTATTTCTATGCATTTAATCTTATGAGATGGATAATCAAGGTAGACAACCTTTTTTTCAGTGGCTGTTAGAGTAATAGTGTGCCCCTGTTTATGTGAATGAATGTACAGTTAGGTCCGGAAATA
Source organism: Esox masquinongy (assembly GCA_016801175.1). Taxonomy (NCBI): domain Eukaryota; kingdom Metazoa; phylum Chordata; class Actinopteri; order Esociformes; family Esocidae; genus Esox; species Esox masquinongy. The sequence goes on from JACXGI010010635.1 coordinate 24,943, forward strand.
ATTGGACACTGACACAAGTTTTGTTATTTTGGCTGTTTTACAAAATGTATTCAAATTACAGTTAAATAATGAATTGATTGCAGGTGTGAATCTGTCTCATACGACAACCCTCTTCAAAAATAATATTCTAATATCCTATCTTCCTCATACTTTCTTCCTGTTTTTCCTCTAATTCTTTGTAACGTTTCACAGCAAGGGCCCAGCCAGCGCACTGGCACCATCATTTCTGCTAATCAGTTTGATAAAAATTGGCACATTTAGAGTATGAATGCCTCATGCAGAAAGCAAAAGAGAAATCGAAAAAGAGAAGGATGAGAGATGGCGGAGAGCATATGACACATGTGGCATGGATGTGAAGCACTATGTTTCCATCAATGTGTTTTGCGAGAATACAGTGTTTTTTATGAGAGTACAAAATAGTTATGATAGGTGTGATGGAAACCGGAAATATTGGTAAAATGTTATTAATGCCAACAGACAACAGACTGTTCAATATGGGAGTGTCTTTTTGAGTCTGTAAAACATATTAGGCTATGCAAGAAAGGCAATGGACATGCCTTTCTGGGGAAATTGATAGAGTAATTATCAGCAATTATCAATGTAAATTTGAAGTAACTATCATATCAATAGTTTTGCGGTACTCCAACTGAGATTTTGGAAAGCATGTCCTTTATTAAAGCTACAGATTAGATAGGTTATGATGAATTTGGTGGGTGGTAAAAGTGGACAGTGATGAGCTTTAAAGCTTTTTCAATAAAGCTTTTTCAATAAATGAGGGTCTCATATTGTTGATATGATCATTGATGCATTGCTGCCAATTTAGAGATTAAAAGTCATCCTGATTACATCCATTATAATCTAATAATTTAAGTTTGTGTACTTGCACTGCATTTGTGAGCTGTTAGACCGGCAGTGCCAAGACCAGAGTGGGCACATTTGCTATTTAATGCATTTTTTTGTGACAAGTTGTGAGTAGACAGAAAATTATGGAAATACATTAGTGATGGGTGGTTTGCGTATGAACAGCAATTTTTTAATGTCTCTTTTGTCAAATGTTGAAAACTACGGAAGCCCTGAAGCCCAAGTAGTAAAAAAAAAATTTGAGCCCAGAGACTAAGTTTATCTCATTTGAACGACTTACTATCTCATTTGAACGACTTAGTAAAAAAAATTAATTAATAAAAAAAAAAAAAAAAAATTCAAAATTTAAGTTAAGTTTTTATTTTTTTTACTACTAATAGTTTTTTGCTAAGTCGTTCAAACGAGATACTAAGTCGTTCAAACGACTTAGTATATCGTTTGAACGACTTAGCAAAAAAAAATAATTAATAAAAAAAAAAAACTGAAATTTATTAAAAAAAATTTTTTTTTACTACTAATTGTTTTTTGCTAAGTCGTTCAAACAACTTAGTATCTCGTTTGAACAACTTAGCAAAAAAAATTAAGTAGTAAAAAAAAATGTATGTAATACAAAACAAGATTGTCCAATAAATATTCAATCATTCGGTCATATCAAACATTACAACGAATACAAGTTGTAGTCTTGTTTAACTGCTTAAGTTGAACTTCATGCATTGTAAAAAGAGAGCGTTGCTCACCAGTTGCGACCAGTAGCAGCTAGTATACTAATTCACAGCCTAACAACCCCCTGCTATTCAAAACGAACATACCGCCGCGCTTATGTAAACTGAGCTCTAGTCCGCTGTCGTCCTTAGAATATGCCTACTGCATAATTTTACCTCTCTATAAAACAAATATTTTTTGGACCTTGATCAAAGATCCGGGGCTAATATGGAAACACCCGGACAAACATTACTGAATCAAATAGGACGGTTATTTTACCCGGAGCCATTATGTATAACACTTGGAGCTGCAGTGTGTGGAGTCTATGCATGTATTTTTTGTAGTTTTTCGTATGTTTGTTGTCATAGTAGCCCATCCATCATCACCAGTTCATCCAGAGATAATAGGCTGGTCTATGCAGATTAAAAACCACTGTATTAACCTAACACAAATCCCTATAGAAATAGGTTTGTAATGGCCATTTGATTGTTTTGTGGGCTAGTTCGCTCTAATCAAGAATGAATGCATGTATAGGCCTATATATATATATGTATTCACACTAATCAGGAATGAATGCATATATAGGCGGTGTGTGTATAT